>VWZI01003753.1:533222-613957 GCA_013396835.1 Psilopogon haemacephalus | reverse complement strand
AAAAAAAAACCCCACAAATCCCCAAAACCAAACACTGAAACAAACCCACACATTCTTCATAAAAAGAACTCTGAGATCATTAGCTAACATTTGGAAGTCCCTCAAATTAACATGCGTGAAGGACTGTGGCCAAACTCCCACTGGCTCCCATAAAAGCAGTAATCAGTCCTTCAAGCAAGATTCTCTACAAAATAACACCCAGAAGCCCCTGCAGAAGGGATTGCCAATCTCACCATCTGACTAGATTAAAAACAGCAGTAACAATGTGATAATTGACAGGAGAAACTTCCTTGACAAGGAATGAATCAGTGTTTATTTTTAGCTCTTTTCCCAAATGCTTTATTTAAACAAAAGATTAACTAATCATTTCCATCATTATATTGTCCACACTAGAAACAGGAGGTTGCGGATCCTTAGGTATCTGCAGGGAGTGCTTCATTTTGGCTTATCCTTTAAGGTCTGTGCCCTGGACAGGTGCGATTGTGCCAGTTGTCCTTTCGTTTCTTGTCCGATCAAATATGAAAAGGATCAAGGTTTCACTAAATCTAGACACCCTTCAACCAATAGTTTTTATTACCTAAATAGCAAGCCTCTAAAAAGGCTTCAGAAAATGTAAGTTGTGGTTTTCCCCTGTAGCCCACTTTTGCTCCAGAGCTTCACTCGGACAAGTCAGCGTTAATCCTGTCACTGCAACTGCCCACTGCAGCCTTTTGCAAATGACAAAGCACTTGTATTCCAGGAAGAAAAGGTTGCTCTACCTATGCAGAGGAGCCAGCAATAAAATATTTTCTAGTTGAAGGCACCTGAGAAAAGACTTGGCAAAAGGTATGTCCCATTTTATTGAAAAAATGCAAGGAAACCATGTCAATTCTGAGGATACCAAGGAATATCTCTTTTCTGGTAGTGTGTTTTGGGGTTCTGCTTTGTTTTGAAGTGGAGATGTACAGTTTTTTTCCTAAATTTTAAGTGAATTGAGGTTTGCATCATGAGTTTCATTAGCAGAAAAGGAAACAAAACTTCAAAAATGTCTGAGAATTATTTTTTTTTTAAACATTTTCCCTTATCTGCTATGGAACTAGGAAACATAAATGAACCTTTGTTTTATTTGGCTATGCATCTATAATGTGAGGATAGCTACAAAATGCACAAAGAGATGATTTATTGCTCTCTTGCTTTCACAGTCTCAAAGCAATTGTACCACATCAAATTATGTTAATTTTAGTCCTGAGGAATTAGTCTAATTTCCAGCATCCAAGTATTTATTTTCAATGGAAAATGTTAGTGTAGATTTTTTTTTCTACACTCCTTAGTATTTCAGGTGACTTTGTATATACTTAGGCTAAGCCAATTTCTTGTGAAGATGACTGAGAGAACTGGGCCTGTCCAGTCTTGAGAAGAGGAGGCTGAGAGGGGATCTTATTAAAGTCTATAAATATCTGAGGGATGGGTGTCAAGATGGAAGTGACAGTGTCTTTTTGGTGGTGCCCAGTAATAGGACAAGGATTAGTGGGTATAAACTAGAATACAGAAAGTTCCATGTCAACATGAAGGGAAACATTTTCTCTGCACTGGAACAGGCTGCTCAGAGAGGTTGTGGACTCTCTTCACAAGACTTTCAAAACCCACCTGAACATGTTCATCTGTGTCCTGCCATGGGTGATCCTGCTTTAGCAGGGGGGTTGGACTTGATGATCTCTTGAAGTCACTCCCAACACTGAACAGTCTATGATTCTATGGTTTTAGTGAACACCTGATCATTTTTTAACATAGTAAAATGTGAAGTAGAAATCACAGATAACCATAGAAATAATGCAGAACTACCTGTTTCTTTACGTGCAGGCCATTGGTCTATCGCAGAGGCTACAGGAAGAAACTCCACTGTTCTATTGCTCATAGGAATAAATTGAATCTTCAATATTTCACCTCATGTATTAGTGCAAGAGAAGCATCAAAGTGGAATTTTACCTCAAAACAAAAGAGTCCATTCTGCTTATTCTATATCTCCTGAAGAGACCATTGTAGACATGGCTACTCATTGGGATGAGCTCGCTACCTTGCAAGTGTTATCTGCAGTGGTGATCCCACAACTCCAGGTAATTTAATTTCTGTTTAGAAGTAAGATGAACGTAAAACATTAACAGGAACATTGTACAAAATGATTTAATCTGTGGGCAACCAAGCCAAACAAATCCATGAATCATTCGATTGCATCTGCATTGCAAGAGATATAGTTAACTACAAAGGAGAATTTTGCAGATGCTGCGGAGAGTGAGACCAAGAATAAGGTAGGTCAGTAAAATCTGCATGAAATACATGGAGTTTTAACTAGAATTTATTTTACTGGCCATAGGCCAAGTCCAAAAAGTAAGGGGTTATGGCATAATTTGAGAATTTAAAACAAAGATACTGAAAACCCCCAATGAGCTGTGTCTGACCTTGCATTGTGTCTAAATTTCCATGACACTATGTTTTTACATAAGCTACTCTGCTGTATAGAGCCTCTCCATGAGTGCCCAGATCTGCATCAGTTCAACACAGCTAAGCAGCTTGGCACTACTTTGTATCTCAGCTCAACCAGGAGGTAGAACACCACGTGTCACTTCATTCAAGTACCTGGAGCAGTTCAAGAGGTAATCTTCAAACCCCTTTAATGGATGACTATGGGACTGTGTCTTCACAACTGCAACTGTACTTATTCCTTCTAGAAAGACATTTTTATGATACACTAGAACAGGTAAAGCATTTATCTGGGAAGTGGAAGGTCTGAGTTCAGGGCTTGTTCTTTGCAGATCAGAGGTATCAGTAGTCACATTGATGTCTGAGTGCCTAAGTATTCAACTGAAACCAGCCTCAAAGCTTAATCACTTCCACCCCTGTCCCCTGCACAGGATGCATCCAGAGTGAGTGGTGAAGCTCTGTACAAGGATGTTTAAATTAGCGCTGATGTTTTCCTATCAGAACTGAACAATACCAAGCTGTCAGAAGGGCTGAAAAGTAGCAGTTTATTAGCCAAAATGCAGCATATGCTATGAATGTGGTATGCACTGCTTCTGAGTCTAGTTATCCCAGGAGCCTTCCACTTCAGCATGCTCCTACTCTCAAGCAAACAAGAAACATTCATTATTTAAAGTATGGGAAACTGATCACTTTAAAAAAGAAAAGAAAAGAAAAAAAAATAAAATAGTCTTTAACAGAAATGTTCCTTTCAGCCTAGCAGTAACTACTCGGGAATTTGTATGTGTAGCTATCACTCTCGTAGCTATAACCAGTACCGGCTGCTAGTCGAACCTTCCTTGCCGGTCTCTCGCAAATACAGATTTGAGAGCTACCACTGGAGGGCACTCTTATGCCACAGAGTATGTAACTGTAGGTGATTGTATTTGGCTGCAAATACAGACATCTTTTAAGGACAAAAGAACCAAGTTCACTTCTTCCTTATACCATCATAAATTTGGAGTGGCTTTACATAAAGCATCCAATGTAATTTAGAGTTGTACCAGCGTAACTGGGAGAAGAATATGAACCAGATGTTCAGAAGCAGTATTTTGACTATTAATTCTATAAATAAAGTTTTGAGCAATTTATTAAATACAAGGAGCAGGTATAGAGGCTGTGGCCATGAAATACCAAGAGCACCCAGCTTCGGTTCTGTGTTGTTATGGGCTACACTAAATTCTAACGATTGACCTTAGTGCTTTTTTACATGCCGGTGTTTTAACCCCTAAGGCTGCTATATGATACACACTATTCTATAAAGATACAAGAAAATTCTTCTATGGCTGGCTGTAAAACATGAAGCTACCTTCATTACTAAAGTCAGCATTTGAAGTCCTTGTTTTAAAGTTTCCAGTCTATGTATTTAAAATATTTGAAAAACGTTTCTATAATTTTTAATCCCAAATATTATGCTTTTATTTTTAAATACTTGGGGAAATGGCTCAGTTGTTCTCAGATAGAATTATAATTTGCAAACGTTTTGGGGTTTTTTTTAGAAAGTATTTTGTTTTCTGAGACAAAATAAATTTTGGACTAAATTTGCATATTAAGAAGTGGTGATTAACAAAGATCTTTAGTGAAATAGGTTCATATCCAAACCAACCCTTTGAGATAATGTACTATGCATGTGTTACATATCAATGCAGCATATGAGATAATACTAGGAGAAGTCTGCAAATACATTTGAACATGAAATTTGTGCTTCTGCTCCATTTCTGTTGGTATGGATGGTGACAGTTCTCTCCATTGTAAAGAGCTTCAGTTCCCTCATCCCAAATCTAAGTATTAGAAATGTCTGGAAAATTCAAGAAATCTTACAGAAAAGTAATCTTCTCCATCTTCACTTCCACTAAAACCAATAAGAGAGCCAGTAATCAATAAGCTGAGGCATTTCCTATTTTGGGGCTGGTAGCATATATCTGGTTTCAGACAGGGAAGGAAGTGCTTAGAGTGTTTTATCACAGCCAGCTCTTATGATTTACTTGGCATAACTGGAAGAAGGAAATTGTGTCAATATGGGCTAAAGCTTATTCTTGGGAAATGCACGGTTCCATGGACTTGGGATCTTTAATGTGTATTTTTGGCTATCATTTGTATGCTGTCACTTCAGTTCCCTATTTGTAGCATGAGGATAATATCACACTAATTCTGTGATGTTTGACAGAAGAGTTCTAGTATGTGTGTTGAATGTACACAGGCAAGGTTAGCAGACTCAAGGTAAGAATGTCTCATTACACCTTTCCTGCCCTCCCTGGTTCTGCTTATTCTGAAGGTCATCATGGTCCTGGCATAAATTCCTCACTCTGGGATGCTCCAGACTAAGAATTGTCTGTTATGGTTGGATACACAGCAGCCCGAATCTATTCATAGAATAGAATCATGTAATCATAAGGTTGGAAAAGACCTTTAAGATTGAGTCCAACTGTAACCAAACTACCATGACCACTAAACTATATCCTGAAGCACCACATCTACAGACTTCTTGAACACCTCCAGGGATGGCAACCCCACCACCTCCCTGGGCAGCCTGTTCTGATGCATCACCACTCTCTGAGTAAAGAAGCTTTTCCTAACATCCAATCAAAACCTCCCCTGGCATGATTTAAACCATTTTTCTCTCCTCCTGTTGCTAGTTACTTGGGAGAAGAGACCAACACCAGTCTCACTACAATCTCCTCTCAGGTAGTTGTAGAAAGCAGTAAGATCTCCCCTTAGCCTTCTCCCCTCCAGACTAAACAACCCTTATTCCCTCAGCCACTCCTCATATGACATGGTCTCAAAACCCCTCACCAGCCTTGCTGCACTTCTCAGGACACATTCCAAGACCTCAATGTCTTTCCTATACTGTAGCACTCAGAACTGAACATAGTACTCAAACTGTGACCTCACCAGGACCACGTGCACAGGCATGATCCCTGGTTTTGATGCAGGCCAGAATGCCTTTGGCCTTCTTGGCCACCTGGACACACTGCTAGCTCGTGTTCCGCTGGCTATCCAACAGCACTCCCAGATCTGTTTTCCACCAGACTGCTTTCCAGACACTCTTCCCGAAGCCTGTAGCATTTTTTGGGGTTGTTGTGACCAAAGTGCAGGACCCAGTTCTTGGTCTCCTTAAACCTTATTCTGTTCATCTCACACCATCAATTTAACCTGTCCAGATCTCTGTGCAGAGCCTTCCTACCCTCTTCACACTGTATATTGTAGATACCAGTTGATGAAAGAAACACTGATGTGGAGAGCTTACACGCTCCAAGTGGCACAAGTTGAGAACAAAGATCCATGGAAAATGAATGTTTTGCCCAAAGTCATGTACTAAGTTTGTGGCAGTGTTAATCTAACTAATCTGAAGCTTGTAGGCACCAATGCTTGGTCTGTTAGGTGCATCAGTCACAGGAATGCTAAACTGGAGACATTCATTTGGAAAAATAAAGGGAGCTGGTGGGGGTGGGGAAAGAAAGAAGTCATGCTTGGCATTACTTGAGGACTTGCAAGAAATTTCCACGTTCCCATTCTTTGAATAATTCGGAAATACATAAACTCTTGGGATCTGCATTTTAAAATGTTGTTTCAGTCTGGAATAATATCTGTTAAATGTAGAGAAGAAACATCTGTTTTTCCGTTCCTGGAACCCTGAGCTGAGGCAGTCATTCTGTCAGCTATGCTGTGGAGCAGAATTGGTTCAATAGGTCATTCTGTCCTCAGTTTCCTATTAAAAGAGTGGCCAACAACAAGAATAAGCAGGAGGGGAAAGGACATTCTCTGTAACATACTTGTTAGCCTGTGGAAAAATAACATTTAGCTTCAGAATAAGTTAGATAACTGGTGAGAGCAGAGCTATTAAGCATTAGAAAACCACCAGGGATTATATAGAACTGTAAGATTTATTAGCCCCAAAATGGTTTCTCTTTCATCATTGGAAATAACAGTCTGATACAAATTCCGATGAAAACAAAATTTCACATTGTTGGTCACTGGGCTCTGAATTTGATCATCTTTCTTATCACTGATAGATGGTGTAGTGGAAGCAGGTCACCAGTATACAGTGTATTAACTGCAAGATTGTTGTTAACTATCATCTAAGCAGCTCTACTGTATTGGTTCTAGTTTAAGCTTCCTGAAGCCCAAAAGCCTAATAGAACAATGCTATAATAGGATGCCTTCCCCTGTCCCCCCTTTGGAAAGAAAGGAATTGAATGTAGAGAGTGGAAAGGGGTAAAACACGCAAAGAACAGTCTTGATTCAATTTGGAAGTTAAAAGTAAAAACTTTTACAATAAATAAAGGGTATTTTAGGTAATGGAAGTTACAAAAACACAGGGAAGGGAAACAAAATACAAAATATATATACAACCAGTTTGGATGGGAACGGATGGAGAGAGATTCCGGAGGTGGTTGCTCTTCCCACCTGTTTGGCTGGCCACGTCGCAAAGCAGAAGCAGCAGGAAACCAGGACAGAGAAGAGAAGAGAGCAAAACAGGAAGTTGCTCTGTTTTTTATAGGGGTTCAAGAGAGGAAATTAGAGTGGGCTAACCACCGCACCTGGGACCAGGTTCAGACCACCCCCTGGGAGGAGTCAGGATGACCTGGGATCAGGTTTAGACCACCCTGAGGAGTCAGGAAGACCTGGGGTCAGGTTCAGACCACCCCCCAGGAGGGGTTAACTCTTCACATCTACAAAGTGCAGTAATTGAAGAGGCAGAAATTATCAATGTATTGTATATACTGTACTGCAGTGGAGTCAATATGAGGACAGCTGGGAGGAAGGATCATTTCAAAGGCATCAAGTAGAAAACACCATAAATATACTGTGTAGATTTTAGTTTTTATATTCCCAGCTCTCTGTGCTTTGAGAATGCCTTCAACAAACAACTACATTATTGAAAACCACATACTTTCTCCCTTATATTTTAAGAACAGGACCAAGACTCATAAAGGCATTTAGATGCTTATGCTTCCCCTGAAATCATTGGGCATTAAAAGCGTAAGTAACAGCGAGAACATGCACTGTGATCTGGTATTTAATTAGCAGTGAAAATGTGTATCTCAGCGACATTAAAATTGGGAGACTAGCAATACAACAGTGGCAGAACATTTTGTATCTATCCTTACTGAAACATGGCTGCACCTTTAATTTTCAGCATCAGTCTCAAAAACAACAGGGAAAAGACCTTTTGTGACCCTTTGCTACAAACATTTTGGTGACACAAAAAGGCCAAAGGGCCATTGGCATCCTGTTTCTTATACAGATGTAATTTGCCACCATTTGTATGACCTAAAATACAAAACTAATCTGGAGGAAGGGTTTATATATTTTTTTTTTCTTCAGATGTGACCTTTCTCTTTACAGTCCATGAATTTAAACTACTGAAGAAGTGAATCCTAATCTGAGGAAGAGTTTCCAAAACAGAATTAGAGATGCAGCACTTTCTGTGGCATGGTCTTGCAAAGTGCTGATGGTATAAATTAACTAATGGGGGTCAAGTCTGTGTGCATAGAGGAAACTTGCTAAAGAGAGATAGGATGCAGGAAGGGAAAAGGGAGTTGTACAGCATGCAGGCAGTTGCAAGCAGCTTCCTGACACTATTTACTTGGTGGAGCATTTTGCTTCCTTCAGAGCAGTGTTTGACTTTGCTTTCACCGTCACCAGCATAAGTCTTTATTGGTATAGTGTCTGGTTTAAACTGCACAGAATTTACAGTCTGATACTCATCATTCCTCAGCTAGTCTATAATTACCCATACTCACACTGTGGTATGGTCCACCCATACCCCAACTGGACTGCAGTCAGATGTGTGCTTTAAGTAAGTAAGATATCGTTTGCCAAGAAGGACTGTGCCATTTTACTTCAGCAACAGCAAAAAAAGTTAGTAATAATCATAGAATCATAGAATGGTTTAGGTTGGAAGACACCTCAAGGATCATCCAGTTGTGGAGAATGCTGTTGTCAGTGAATAGTTTGGAAATGAATGACCCAGTTTATTCTGTGATCCATGGGTTTTTAACCTATTTTGCTCAGTGCCATCTTCATCTGCTCTCTTCAGCCTCACCTGATTTTCTCATTTGCCATATATACCCTTTTTTTCCCAAGCAGTCACATTTGTTATGTGTTTGGCACATCAATATTTCCAATTGCCATGATTTACAGAGCGCATTCAGTGGTGCGATTCAAAGGGCCAGAAGCCCTCTGCACGCTTTGAATGCAAATATGCTTTCACGCTGCTTGAGTTCCAACGTGGTCCCACTGACTAATGGATCCGGAGCTTTATGCAGGACCGAGGGACATCTAGTGGCTCAACAGAACATAGCAAATGAAGGTGTCACTGCTCAAAAAAGGTACACTGTTACACAAAGTAGACGATCCAAGGAAACACAGACTAAATTAAAGACTTTCCCAGTGGCTGAAATGCTCTGTCAAAATATGAAGTTATTTTAGCTAAGAGTCGAATAATCGATAAAGAATTTTATTTTTGTATTTCTGTGTTCTCACGAAACTTTGAAACTTGCACAAGTTAAAATGTATTTGCTACCAGTTCTCAGGAGGACATAACATCCTCTTTCATGAGGAGATGCTGTGGTACAGGGCAGACTGTTAAGAAACAGGAACAAATCACACAACACAGCCCTATTTTTTTTTTTTTCCTTACCTCAGATGAACACATTTATGTATGGTAATTAACTAGACTTGGTTATACCTGATAACTTACCATGACTAAGAATAACTGTGAAGAGTAATTAAATGGAGAACTTTCCTTTCTCTATAATGTTTCCTATTTCAATACTTAAATCATGGGTTCCTTTAACAAGTAACACACTCTGAGTCATTCCTCTCTCTGCTTTGTTCTTCTCCTAATACCTATATGACATGCCAATAGCTTTTATTCTACAGATGAGATGCACATCAGAGAAGCAAAAATCAAATAAGTTGTTTTATATTGTGAACCTGTGTTTGTACTAGACTTGCTGTTTTGTCTTTTTCTAGTCCATACAGAAAGTTCAGATGGACTATGTTAGTGTATTACACTGTTCAGACCAGGCACAGTGCTTAACCTCTCCTGAAATAACTAAACTTGAGCAACCAACATCAGGCAGTGTTGAGGAAAGACTAGAGTACGCCTTGCACAGATTTTGAGTGGAAAGGGTAAATGAGATAGCTAAGATTCAGCACCTGACATCATTTAAGTGTAAGATCTGTTGCATGCTGGAAATCAGCCTAGGACTCCTCTGCTCTTACTTCTGTTGATGTTGGAGTGCCAAATGCTAAAAAAGTTAGTACCTATTTGCTAACCAGTATAGGCAGACAGAAATTTCCATTGACTAATCTTCCTCTGGCAAGGTGAGTCATCATATAGAAAACGTTGTCTCTGCTTGCTCTCTGTTCAGATTGTAATCCAGTAAGAGCTTTAAAGGAGGCCAGGCTAGTAGATTCAAGACCTATGACCATTTCCCATAGTAACAGCAGGAAACTTGGAGAAATGTCTGTAACTTCAAGCTTGCTGCAGAGAAAGATCGTCTTTAGAAACTGCTTTGAAAGAAGATGGCAAGGATTCTGGTAAGAATTTAGCCTTTTCTGTCCATGTTTCCTCATCTGACAAAACAAGTCATAATCCTTCCCTACTTCACAATGGCATTGTAAGGAGTCACCAGTTAACAAGTAACTTAATGTGATTTCCTATTCTAAATGCCCTAGATTTTAGTTCTTAGAAACACAAATTTATCTCACCCTTCTTAAGGACCTTTCCCTTCTTTTCTCACATTCATATTTTTCACTCTTTGTTTTCTGCTACTGCAAATCACAGTTGCTGCTGGTGTTGCTCTTGGACACCTGAGAAAAAATTTCAGAGTCACACTGGCTTTTCCTAAGCATTTAAGTAATCAGCAAAGGAAAAGAATTCTTCAATTTCTGTTTTTTTCTTCTAATTAGTTTTGGAAGATTATTCATACATCATAATGTTCATTGCTAAAATTTCTCATCACTGCTCTAGCTCATTGGAATTGTCATAAAGAATGACCTTTACATATATTTAAGTAGTATCTTTTAGTCCAGAGGTCTCTGAGAAAATGAATTGTGACCAAAACTGAAGTTATCTATAAATAATCTCTTTTCTATATTTGCATGCTGCAGGATATGTACATCTTTCTACAAAAAGGAAACTTTCTCTGAAAGAGAACAGTAGCCAGATTGTCTTAAATGTGAAGTGTGCTGTCTAAATGAAATTGCACAGGTAATCTGAGAAAGCAAAATTATTTATTTAGGGATGTAAGAGGTACCCAAATCTGGAGGTGGCAGTCATTTTAGTTATGGTCCTGCTGCCTTCTCATCATCCACGTTACCACAAAACCTTGCATGACCTGTGAAACAGCCTTTTCTCCCTCCTTGTCATGATCCCTTTAACTTGTGCTCACCACTCTTTCCTGCTGCCTTCTATAAAATTCAGATCTTGGATTTTTCTCATTGCTCCATATTATAGTTCCTTCTCACCTCGTTCCCAAGCTCCAAATTACTTTCCCATACAGGTTTACTGCCAGATGCTGTACATTAACATACAAAACATCCCAGCCTTATATATGCAGAGAGGAATGTGTGTTACATTTCATATGGACTTAACAGTGAGGGTGGTCAAGCCCTTAAAAAAGGATGCCCAGTGAAATTGGAATGTCCACACTTGGAGATATTCACACCACCACACCTAAGCAACTTGACCTAATTGAAGATAGCTCTGGTTTGAGTACTTAAAGGATGAGACAATATCTGGTAACTCCTTCTGATCAAAATTATTTCACAACTCTGTAATTCGAAATAAATGTTGAAGTAAAATAGGAAGAACACACAAAAACATAAGAGAAAGATAACTTTCTGGCAAGAAGAAAAAGGAATATAACAATTTCTCTGCTTTTCATCTTGCTTGTACTAAAGTAATTCAGGATGAAGTCAGATGGATGTTAAATTCAGTAGAGAACCATGAAGAGAATCAACACCGACATGTCTGTGATTAGTCTAGGCTTGCTTTATCTGTCTGCTCTCAAGACTGGGCTGCTAAGGTGTCTGTTATCTTTAGAATACCCTCAGCTGGAGTATTCCAAGGTACCATCTGTTTTAGTTCCTGCAGATTCAGATTAGGAGCATGATGTAAGGATGAGTACCTTCTCAGAGCTTGAGCTGAGCAATGGCCCAGGTGCTACAATTAGATGTATGCTGTAGAGTGAATCTCCAGGGAACAGAGAGGATGAGAACAGACAAGAGGTACCCTGTCTACCTTCACAGCAAGAAGCAGCACCAGCTTTCTCATCCTCTGAACATTTAAGAGTGTGGTTTGTATTCCAATGTGTGTATATATGAACTGTCCAAGAGCTGTGACAAGTCTATGCTGTTGTAGGAAACCTCAAATCTACCTAAGTAGGTTTTATAGTACTACTAAAATTCAAGATGAAGGCAGAGAACTAGGAATATAAATGTAAACTGTGTCTCATTTTTTGAGAAGGTTTAGTGATCTTAGTTGACATTCCTCAACCTCACAATTTACGTTTGCCCCGTTTGAGATGTCACTACCATTTACTACATGGAACAACTGAAGATCCTTGATTTGAGAGGTACAAGTAGTTTTAAAAAGTCCCTAGAGTTTTTATTAAGAAAATTGTTCTGCATCCCAATTAAATTTTACTACTGCTTCTGGTTTATTTGGGAGACTCATCGCTGCTGGACAAACAAGTATTGATAATACTACAATCCGTTTAATAAATATTATATTATAAAGTATTGTTCTCCCACTACCCCCTAAAATGGAACAAGTTCCTGAAATTGAAAGTTCAGGAACAAAGCACAAATAGAACAAGAAATCTGGCAGCAAAAAGATTCCTTTTAAACAATAGATCTGCAAGAGCAACACCCTGTTGCACAGCTCAGTAGAAGGGTACTGACAAATATGTTAAATGCCCAATCACTAAGCTATTTTAATATAATAAAATTCCCCCAAATCCAAGCCATGAAACCAAAAGCCATTATAGGAGCTTGAATCTGATGGTACACTATAATATATCACTCATGGGTTGCCTATTCTGGGCTCCCTAGTTCAACAGAGAGCCATGAGGATGATGAGGGGACTGGAGTATCTCTCTTACAGATTGAGAGGCCTGGAGTTGGTTAGCCTGGAAAAGAGAAGATGGAGTGGGGATCTTATAAATGCTTATAAATATATAAAGGGTCATATCATGAGGACGGGGCTGGGCTCTTTTCAGTGACGGCCAGTGATAAGGCAAGGGACAGTGGGTATTGAGGAAGTTTCACTTGAACTTAAGGAGAAACTTTACTTTGAGGCTGACAGAGCACTGAAACAGGCTGCCCAGAGAGGTTGTGGTGTTTCCTCCTCTGGAGATTTTCAAAACATGCCTGAACACCTTCCTGTGCAGCCTGATCTAGATGGTTCTGCTTTAGCAGGGATGTTGGACAAGATGATCTCCAGAGGTCACTTCAAACCCCTACCATTCTGATTCTATAATGCTAAATCTGTGATTAATTACATGGGGAAAAAAAATTACAGGAGATTTTTCACACACACACAAAATCTGAAAATGACTGCCGTAACAGAGAATTTAGCAATTCCAAACATGACATCAAGAAGTTGTGTGCTTGAAGGCTGTGTTCAATTTGATAAATTTTCCTCTGACAGTGTTCTATGGGATTATAAATATGTCCTGACATTCTGAGAGAAAAGTGATTGGTTAGACCAATTGATAAAGCTGGAAGGAAGGAACAGACAAACTTCCAGGCATGAAGGTGCATCTTTGGATCTGAAATAGATAAAGCAAACTTTAAAGCTAAATCCAATTTAAGAACAATGGTGCTGAATTAGAACATCTGCTTTGCTTCAAATGTTCATTAATTTATTTTTTCAAGCTATAAATTATGATCTAGGGAATATATTTATAATAATATGGCCCTGTAAGCGGATTATTATCTCTAAAGCAGGCTTGCAATTATAAAGGGATCTAAGGGGTAAAACTTAACCCAGCAAATCTGCACAAAATCACATTGGCTTTCCATGAGATTTACAAGCCAATTTGCTGACATTGCTTTACAAAATATTAACTGGATTCCCAATTCACTTAGGTACTTTAGAAAGTGCTTTACTTTCACAGAAAAAAGCAATAAACAAATCAGGGTACTGCCAAGCAGTGGATACACATGAGGCTTTGCTGCTTACTCAAACCCAGCTGTGGCTGCAGAGCCAGCTATGCTGGGGACTGATGGATTTTCCTGAACATACCTGGTAACAAGATCAAAGTTTAAGATCTGATGTAGGCACTGACAACAGACAATGCCAGGCAGCACTAAGCAATGATCTTGGCTGTGATACATCTCTTGGGCTGTATTGACTTAAGTGTTGGTTTCTATTTGTCATTTGTATTTCCTGAAACTTTTCACTGGAGATGGTAGGGAGGGTTAGGCAGAAAAGTAATTTTCTATTATTGGTCATTCAGGAATTTTTAAGCTGTTACTTTTTCAATCATCTGCAACAGTTTCCTTGTTTTTAGAATGTGCGCATGATATCATATCCTGAGCCCTTCCCTTTTCTTGCTGCTTTCCTAGGCACTAGGAGGAGTCCAGCTACAGTCATCATGTGAATTGTTCATAATACTGCAGTGGAGCTGCTTCTGCCATTGTCTGCCTGCCTGCCTTATTTACACTACTGAAGAAATTGCCACTGCAGGACAAACAACCATTTGAGCACAGTGAGTATCAGCTGAGAAAGCAAACTATCTCTCTAGCTTGTAAAGTTGCATTGAAGGAAGATCACTTCTCTATGTGATCTACGTGAAAGGAGAACTCACTGTCATTCATCACTGCAGGGAGAAGAGAAAGGACATTCCTGACCCAGCTGGGGTGAAAAAAGGAATTGCAGCAACTTAGGAAGCTCTTGGGGTGCACAGACTGGAATAAAAGTGTGGGTAGGTGTAGGAAAGGGCCAAGGTACATGCACTGTGTGAGGCAATGTGTCCATTCACTGTGGACAGACAGAAAGAAAGAGTTGCTCTAATGGCTAGACAAGCAGTTGTGTGCGAGCACATGGCATTGCTTTAAAGCTGGACGACAGGAATCTATTTATTCCCACACCCACCCACTACTAAAGTATGTGTGTGGGACTGTGGTCAAGTCATCAATCCTGATGGCCAAACAGTTTTTCCTTCATTAGTTGGACAAGACATTCCTTGGATTTAGTGTAACTCCTTTGGTCAGGTGGTAAGTGGATGAATGGAATGGTGGGCCTCCTTGCCCCTCCATTCTTCAAAGTGCCACGGCAACATAGACCACCAGGTCTCTACCCAGCCTGTGTGCCTGCTCTGGTCACCATGTGTTTACAGGCAATGTTTTCCACTGCTTATGCTTCCAGCACTCAGCCATGCCAGTCTCTTGTCTTGATTGTTTGATTTCTTACACCTGGGGATCAAGTACTCTTGCACTCTATGGAAAGTGTCTTTAAAGATAACAGCTCTGTTCTGTTCCCTTGTCCTGGAGGGCTGTTTCCCCGGGGGTCATACTGACCAATTCCTTGAAGAGCTGGAATTTTGCTTTCCCAAAATTCAGTATCCTGACTTTACTCTTTGCCTAACCCATATCCCTTAGGACTGTGTACTCCACTGGTGCATGATCACTGCAGCTCAGACTGTTTCCAGCTTTGAAGTCACCACTTGAACGGGTGACCAACAGGTTCTATATTTAGTTATCTCATTGTCATGCTTCAAAAATTCAAAGATGAAAGACATGAGCTTCCTTTACATAAACTACCTAGCTCTGCTCTTTTTTCCTGTTTACATATGTACTTAATAATAAATTTTCCAACACCTTACATCCAGGAAATGTTAGATGTGCATCAAATGTTTAATTTATTCATCTCACAAAGAACTTGTGAGGTAGATTCCCTCATTTTACAGGTGTGAGAGAAAGTGAGACAGTTAATAAGTGACTTGAGTAATATCACACCATTAGTCAGTGCTAACACTGAAAATAGAGTTTGTCTTCTGCTTCCTTGACCTGTATTTTAATAATCAAACCAGTCTTAACTCTAAAATTGAATTAACTCCTAAAATTATTAAAATAATTGTTTTAATTTCATGTTGGAGTACTGTGCTTTAATCACCTAAGAAGATTAAATACTTGCAAAAGTTTTGCTTGCTTAGGACTTTTTCATCTTTCTTGTTCAGATATTGCTTCAGATATCAGTTGAATATATTTTGTTTAGAGTCATCCTGTTTCTGTTCAAAAACACACTCAAGCAGATCTCCATGATAAAATAAGGAGCACACTTAAACCTCACAGCAATCTCTTTGCTGTCAGTGTAGCAATGCTCTTTTTCATTCTCTCAACAGCCATTCCACTTAATAACACCCATAGCCTTAATTAGTGGAGCATAGTAAAGTTATTGCCCCATAGAAAGCAAAAGATGAACTGCTGGTTATGCTGTCATGACTAAATGAAAATGTAGCCTGAAGCACAAAAGAGCAATTGCATCTTAAGAAATGCCTTCTTACAAGTGCAGCTCTGAACTGTGTGCTGTGTCAGGATAAACTGGTACATAAAGAGACAAAATCCTTGAAAACATATATAAATGAATAGTGCCTGTGTTCAGGTGAATTATATGCTCCAGCAGCTTTAGAGCTTTCCCATAGTCTACCTACCTGTTTATGCTGATAGGATGTATATAATTTTTTTCCCCCAGTTTTCACTATCTTACTTGTTTAATAGTGTTCTTCAGAACAGGAAAAAATAAATGGCCCGGAAAAATATGTACATAGGCATGAGACTGAAAGAGGCTCAGGAGAGAGAATGCAGAAATAATATTATGGTGGCTTGCTCCCTATTAAACCTGAGTGTAGACATAGCTGCCTGTTACACAGCCTTACACAATGCTTTGTAACATATTATTTTTGGGGTGTGCATGGTTGTGGTCAGCTCCAAGATTTTCATAAATAGTTTTGCTATATGTAATGAATAGGGCATTGCTGCGCAAGCAGCCTCCCAACTTAATCGCAACTTAACAATAAAATACCTTAAAAATTAAACTGCTTCATTGCTGAATGCAAATAAAGGTCTGAGGTGGTAAAATCAGCCAGTACGCTTTGGCATGCTTTTTTTTTATGGAAAAAAAAAAAAACAAACTCTAATGTAATCTACCATATTGTACTTGTAAAGAAGGGAGTCACATCTTGCTTACCGATTTGAAGGCCAGACAGAAGGTTTCAGATAACAAGCCTAGAAGAGATGTTCCAAGTAGTCTATTCTGTTTCCTCTATGGGGTCAATATTTGTAATTTAACATGCTGTTTTCCTTTTGAGTTTATCTTCTGCTTGAAATGGTAACGAGGAGCTATTTTACATTTGCCACTAGGGCTCTGTCATCAGTGATCAGCTGTCCAGCATTGGTCAGAGTATTCCTCTGATTTCACTTCCAGTTTCTGTCAGATGCACTGTGCCTGCACCCATCTATCAGGGCTAGAGATGCTGCCTTTCAAAGGGGTTTTTCAAAACCAGGCACAAGTTGTCCAGTACAAAGTGGACAAGAAGACACTTCTGTGTCTTCCATAAACCTTGAACCCAAACCTAAGGAAACAATGGAAATAATTGAAAATATTTCTGTAGCCCTTCACTCATGTCTCCTTTTATCTATAGTTCCTGTTATTAACCCATCAAATCTAATGGTAATGGTAATGATGTTTGAGAAGCTGAAAGTTTTAATCAAACATTAGATTTTTCTTTTTGGGGGGTGGAGAAACCAAAACCAGGTTTGAAATTATAATGTGCTTAGGTGTTCTCTTCCAATTTGAGAAAAGAAAGACTTTGTGGTCTGTGTGTCTGGCAAAAACTAGGTAAAATATGCAGGCACATAGTATTTATTTGTGGGTAGAGATCCCTTTTCAGCAACAATTAAGCCAATAGGTAAGAAAAATTAGTCCACTTGAGAAAACCAGAAATTGCTTGTGGATAATCTGAAAGAGAATGGATGATGCATAATAGAGTATCACATTTGAGAAGAGCTCTCATAAAATATGGGGCCTTGAACGTAGAATGTTGGATGTAGACAGAGTTGTACTTTCTTCATGTATTACTGAAGAGAATATAAACCAAGACAGCCTTTATGATTAAGTAGACATCATGGTATTTTACGTAATTAGCTTTAATGAAAGTCCTATTTTTTGGTGAAACTTTCTGTGTGTTCTGCCTACCTTAGTAATTGTATCATTAGTCACTGCCCTTTAATAGATTTATCACAGCCTTATTCTGTTGATTCAGCAAAGAAAAGAAAACAAGCCAGTTCTTCCAGCAGTGGGGATTATAGGCACAGCAACAGCATATGCTTGTGAGAGGTATATGCTGTCTACCTTCATTCCCCACATGAGACTGAGAGGGAAACTGAGGCACAGCCATAGTGATGTTCTGAAGAGTTAATATAATGAATGTATAATTATATGTATTTGATTTTGTGCTAACAGGGTGCTTATGCATTAGAGACAGAAAATGAAATGAAAAGTGAAAAGAAATACATAGTGAGGGAGCTGGACAGTTTAGTTCCATTATGCAAGCACAGTGAAAGGTACAAAGCTAAGGAATGCCACAAGTGAAAGCATCCAATATCATTAACCTTAAATTATATTAATTATAAAAGGTGGAGTTAGAAATGCAGACAAGGTACATTTTTTCCAACATTCCTTTTTATGTGCTAATCATGGCACCGTACAGATTCCAGAATCTTGGATCGTGCAACGTGCAAAATACCACTAGAATGTTTCTTGCTGGAACTAGGTAGAGTGAGGCAAGTACAAGCTGAAGGTGTAAATATGGGGAAAGACTCCTCTGTTCAATCAAACATGCAGTTTCTGCTGAAACTAGTTTTGCTTGAGGACTAATTTGTGGTTCCAAGTGTCTTTCAGTGCTGACAGCTGAAGAAGGTAGCTCTGGGCCAGATTGTAATGTTCACTCCTTGCTCTAATGGGCGGATGTGTTTAATTAACCTTTGTTTCTGCAGAAGCAGACATTCTGGCAAGCTGTGGGAAGGGAGGGAAATCTAAACAGCAGTGAACCTAGGCACATTCTATACATCTAGCACTAGGTGAAGAATGTTAATGTAGACAAATACTGTTTCCTAGGAGATACGTTTGTACACGCAACTTCTGTAACAGAAATTTAATATAGTCCTCCCTTGTAGAGCTCTTGCCCATTCGTTTCCCAAGACCTTGCTATGGTCCCATGCCCTTGAGACTCTTGTCTCTCTCACATTTGGTTGAAGATTGGGCATAGTTCTTCAACTGGGTGTCACAAAAGTGTGTATTTAAGGTGGAAATATTCTGCTTAGTGTTTCTTGGATAGAGTTAGATCTGACAGTCTGCCTGTTCTATGTCCAGCAGTCACTTCTCCAGAAAACATAGCTTGGACAGACCCTTCCCAGAAGTTCTTCTACAGTGCACCTCTTAAGGTTTATAGCTAATTCTTCAGGAGCCTATATAGCAAATCTAATGCGAAGCAGATATCCTTTGGATAAAGTTGTCCAAGGCAGTGTTTTTCACTTGGAAAAATAAGGCATTAGAATTCATACAAATAAATCAGATTCCCTGGACCACAAGTCCCTGTCCCATACCCCAATTTTTTGCCAAAAAGTAATATACTTTGCATAAGTGTTTTGAAGGCATGCACATGAGAACTCATCTTCTCTGCCCTTCATCAGTTCTACTGCCACAATAGCATCATTGTTTCCTATCTCCTCTCCTTAGTAAGCAGTGACCCTCTGTTCCTCTCACTTCCTTTCCAGCCCAAACCTTTCCATCTGAGAGACTTTTTAAAGCTCTGCTTTGTGCTTTGTCATCTAGATTTGTTGCTACTGTGATCTAAATGCCAACCTCCTTCAGTCCTGTTTATCTCAGTCTCAGTTAAGCCAAGACCCTGGTTTTACTCAAAAGGCACCTTTAAACTTGAGTGATGAACGTTCCTTTTACTCTTGTAGTCTTACACACAAGGTGTATTTCTAACTGATAGAAACATTTAGGTTACAGCATTTTGCTTACTGAAACTACACTGTAGCATCACAGTATCAATCACAATTACAAAAAATTATTTTCCCACCTCACTGATGCAGAACCCCTTCCCTCATCTTATGCAATCACCTCCACATTGCCACAATACATAGGAGCTAGTAGGAGCTAGTGTTAAGGCTACAGGTAAGTTAATAAATTCCTAATCCTATGCTTTTTCCAGTGGGTTTCTGTTCCAGATTAGAGGGTCATAACAATTGAGCTAAGCAAAGCAAAGCAACACTGACTACAGTTGTGAGGATTCCAATTTCAATATAATTCTTCAGCTTGTTCACACTGGTATCTGTTTCTAGTAAGAACTGATGACTCCAAAAGCCATAAGCTATGTGTGAAGTATGTGGGTGATGACAATTCCCTTTATAATGTTGCCCAGTGTCTGAGATTATAGAGCTAGGATTTGTGTAGGCCTGATATGAGCAGAGTGTCCTATTGCAAAGAGAAATCTGCATGAAGACTGAGGATAGCATGAAAGTCTTTACATTCAGATATAGATGGTGATTCCAAAAGCTCTTAGCATTGGCCAAACTCACAGCACAGTGAGTAGATACAGGACTTTTGAAAACTCTTCAGCAGTATGGCCACTGCAGCCCACTGGCCAACTTGGGCAGGGCGTTTTGCCTGTCCTGAACCACCTTTTCTATGGAAATTCCAAAGAGCAAGTTGCTGTCTCATCCCAAAGAGAACTAATGGAGAGAGGATGCTTCTTGCCTACCCTTCTGAGAGATGTGCAGGAACAGCACTGATACAAATGAGCTGTTGCTGTCCTTCTGTCTGAATGAGTTTGTGAGTGCTTCAATGTGTAAAAGAAAATACTCCTGCATAGTCTGCTGCCTTATCTTCTCGTTGGGCAGATAAGGACAGCAGCACTCCTTCACCACTGACATTCTTATTTGCCGTTTGTTTGGGGAAGAGGGGGAGGGAGTAGTAGGGAGCAGGAACAGTAATGTTCCCATTGCAGCCTATTGTTCTGCTCAGCCTCCTCTCTGAAGCCTGCTTCACTGTCCAAGTGTGAATGTATGTATGGTAGAAGGTATGAAATCACAGTCCCAAGCTGCTATTGGTTTTCACCTCGAAGGCCTGTCTTTAAACTGGGATATGACTGATGTAGCCTCTGGGGCTTGACTATCCTGTTAATGCACCTAATGTTGTTGTACCTGTTACTCACCTAGAAGGAATATATGCCAATGTCTTTTGTTGTATTTGTATTCTTTGTATTGTATTTTTATGACACAATCGTGTCTCTCTTTCCTTTGTCCATTTGCATGTGATGCAAGACTCAATTTCCCTCCCTAACTGCAGGAATTGAGTTCCTTGTAATTATGGAAATAATTTCAGTAAGCATGAATTCTAGATGCACACAAGGATACAGGACCTATGGGTTAATCCTGCAGGCTTTGCATTCAAGTGAATACACTCAGCAGGTTCTGGGTACTATCTTCTTCCAGTAGAGTAAGCATAGTGCTGGTTGGGACTGAAAAGAATTTGCTGTCCTTGGAGTTGACAGAAACCTCTTTTGCTAGTAGGAACAGCCAATGGAAGGAATTAAAATACTGTCTTAATTTTACCAAAAACTAAGTATAAATTACCAAAACTGAGAGCCCTGACTTGAATAAGTTGAAACACTTACTTCATCAGAGAGACTCTCTAAGAAATTGAGATTAAATTTCTGTTGAAGAAAGAGCTACTGGATGTGTTCATGCCTTCAGAACATGCAGCCAGTGACACTACAAGGGAAAGCCACGTTAACTTTCAGTCAAGCTTAAACAGGTATGCCTCCTGAGATGGCAGTTAATTACATTTTTCCTCTTTGGAAGAAGAATACATTTCTTTCTGTTGTTAGCATGTCTGATAATGCAGGGGGATTTTTCTGAGGGTAGTCTTGGAACAAAAGAGTGTCTCCAGGCGCTCTGTAAGAAGCCAAATAGAAGGGAAGGGTGGAGCGAAGTTGCTCTTTGATAATAGGAATAGTCTACAAGAAAGTTTCCTTATCGGCCTTCAGTACTTGTTTTCCAGAAAGCAACTGTGCTGAAAAGGCAGAAGCTATTCTTCTTAACTGTAAATTCTTTTCTGATAAGTCTTTAGAAGAAATCACAATGCTATATTCATTCAAATCCTTCCTAGGATTCATTTATTCCATAAACTGTTTCTATGCTAATCCACTAGGCGTTGCTATTTACATCTGTAGAAGAAATGAAGTACTTAACCTGGACTGAATGTTGGTTTAGAATTACCAAGCTCATGCATGTCCTATGGAAAAGCTTAGTCCCTGGAAAAAAAAAATCTATTGCCTCCTGGCAATATTGCATTCTTATTTCTTACTGTGGATTGTAATCTTTGTGTTTGTCTTTATGCACCTTTGAGGCATCATACACAGTCTGTAAATTTATGCAAATTAGCAAAGAACAAAAAGGAATCAAGAAGTAATTTTACATTACAAATAAGCTTTGCCTTGATCATCAGTACAATTCCACTCTTGTCACCCTATTGTAAATCCAGATTTGCTTTTGAAGTGACTGGAATTGAATATGGTCATAGCTCTTGATACAAAGAAGACGGAAGGGGAGAGGAGACCAGTAATGCTGCACCTAACACATCAACTTCCATTATCTTAGGCTATGCAAACATTAAATAACACTAGTCTGCTCTTCAGGGCATGCTGACTCTATGCTGCCATGTGCTATTGGCTGAGAATGTAACTCAAAAATGCACATCTGCTAATTAACAATGCATAAATCAGTGGTTCTCAAACCAGGTACTATTATAATTAGTGAGGTTACGACAGTTTCAAATGAGGTCACAAGCTATAAGAAATTCAATGTTGTAACATATTTATGCTAGTATTTGGGATTGCCTTGAATTCTTGCTCTACAATTGCAGATTTTCACTATGAAAATTTTGGGGAACTGGGTTTTTTTTTGGTTTTTTTTTTGTTTTTTTTACTCTGTGAAAGACTGGGTGGAGAGACTATTTCCTCTGAGTCACTCATTATTACAAGAGTGAAACATAGCAACATGACAGCTAGAATTGGGGGAAAAAATCCCTACAGCTGTGAACATATACAAATCTGTTGATACAGCTTTACTATCCAAAATTGTAATTAGTCTGTATTTCCGAAGTATTATGTTGCTATAATACTTATAACAAATTTCATTATAGGCCATAGAATAATTAAAGTTGGAAAAGACCTTTAAAATCACAAAGTCCAACCATAATCCAGCTACCATTGACCTCTAAGCTATATCCTGAATCACCACATCTACACACTTCTTGAACACCTCCAGGGATGGCGACTCTAACACCTTCCCGGGCAGCTTATTCCAATCCCTCACTACTCTCAGATCAGTACTTCACAAACAAAACACACTCAGCACTATGTAAAACATGGCATGTATTATATATAAGATATGAGAAGAAAGGAAGAAGATTATTCCACCCATCAGAAATGGCTGGATCCCTGTATTTTTTTAGCAGTGTGCGTATATCTGTGCTGGGATCTGGCAAGGATGCCCTGTCAGCAGAGGCAGCGGATGTTGTAGAGGCAGCAAGCTGGGAGCTGGGAAGGAAGACAATAATTCCTGGTAGTCATTAGCAAGCTCAGAGGAAGGAAAGCATCCTGCCTAGTCATGCTAAGTCAGCTAGAGAGTCCCTGTTAATACAGCAAGTCCCTTACCTGTTCTTGTTTTAAAAAGAAGGATATTTGGATTTGGTTAGGAAAGAGAAACCATGGTTCTGTATATGAGTGTGCAAAGCACTCACTGAACTTCTCTCTTCTATACTGTAACTTCCTGATTTGCTCAAGGGACCTATATAAAGAACATAAGGACTCACCTGTCTTGGTTTGTCCCCCTTTATCAAGAACACTTCTCAGTTTTCATCTTTTTTATGCCATGCTTTGACTTAAATATTTATGCCATGTCCCATTAAAATCCTTAGCTAAGAACTTCTGCCCTTTTGGCTGAACAGCTTCTGCATACCATTTGTTAATTTGTGAATTTTAAATATATTTTGTGTGCCCTAGTAGTCCTTTGTTTCTTGTCTAAAAGCTGTTTGTTCCATAAGCAGCTTTTTGTGATATTAATATTTTCAAGAATCAATCCCTAGTAGCCACCTTTTGTTTTAACTGTTTATCAGTGGATTTTGTTGTCTTAAAACATTTAGACAAATTGACACAAATGACAGATTTAAAGCTGTCATCCTTATGAGATGACTCCACACGCAAGTTATTATCAGCAACATTAAACTGCAAAAACACTTGTAAAAAGTTTGTTAAATAATATATATTAAAATTAGTTTACACTGAAACCAATTTAAATAACAAGTCAAATAAACTAGAATACTTAATACCCCAACAAACCAAACAAAACCCAAACCCCAACAAAAACCTTAGAAAGGAAAAGGATACACAGAAGAATGTTGATGTTAAGCAAATTTTCAATCTATGTTTCATTATTATTGCTGTTACGACATCTCAAGCACTTTCAAGCCAGTTCTGGTATTTTCCCCCTTTGTGTTTCTAACTCTCACTGTTACATTCTTAATTTTCTTGTTCTTAGCTAAACTTGCCCTTTTAACATTCTCTTTGTTCACATTATTTCTGCTCAGATATTAATCAGCAAAGCAGAACATTTCCTGTCCTTGGGAGGATGAATCTACCCTGGATATTATGAAGCTGTGTCAGCACTATCAGGATGCAGACCAGGAAGATATGTATTTTATTATCAGGAACTGCAACCAAAGTGGCAAAATTTTGGCAGAATTAGAATGAAATGTTTCTACATGGAACAGAGTAGGAGGAACTGCAACTAGAACTTCTTTATATATATGTATGTAAGTAAAATAAGGCTGTTAGCAAAGTAGAATGATAGATATGTAAATCATCAGGAGCTTATGCTCAAAAACTAGGATTTGAATGAAAGCTCTAGCTGCCTGACTGGAGCAGTGCCTCTGGCATGCCGGAGAAGGCTGATTTGGTGAACTGAGAGTACAGATGAGTTATGTCTTGGAGCAGCAAGTTATGACTACTGACAAACAAATAGTTGAAAGTTTGGAGTCTAAAAAATTGAACTAGAATTAATATTGGTCAATGAGTATAAAAACTGGCTCATGTTTTCATCCTAGAACACAAGGCATGTGTCTTGGGGAGCTAACAGTGTATATGAACCAAAATAAAAATAGGAAAGTAGCTCTATGGTGTGGATCTAAAATAACACCAGCATTAACCATAGGCATGGTGCCATCTAATGTGATACTCTATGCTGGTCAGCACTTTCCAGTGGACTAACATCTTTTCATACGTGTTCTGACAGAAACTCACTCAAAGGTCTCCCCACAGTCCAAAACTGTGACAGAGCAAGCCTGGTTGCTACAAATTTACTTACTGAAGTAGGAATGTGTGTTGAAAAAAAAAAGCAATTGGTCAGCTTTACAGGCTGGTCTTCCCATTAGTTATGGCTTTCAAATGAACAGTCTCTGACAGGGACAGCATAGTCCTCCATTAGCTGGCCAAAAAGGCATAAAAAGCCTTAATTTCTTCTGTAGTCAGAAAGAATATATATTTATCTTGAGAGATACAGATTTTTTTTTTTTTAATGTTGAAACCAGTCTTTTTCACTGTTGATTTGTGACCTGATTTGTGATCCATGCAGTGTCTTACTTTGTGACACCTTTAGATTCATTCCAATGAACATGGTAAGGGGAGGAGATGAAGGTTGCTGGTGAAATGTATGCTGTAGATGCAGCAACCAAGGACAAAGCATGGCAACCACATAAAGAAATGAAACATCCATGAAGATACCTAGAACATTAATGACAGAAAAGGTATCTATGACTCAGTGTACTAATTTTTTTTTTTTCTGAGAACTACAGCTGTCTCTTGGCAAGGAATTATAGAAACATTTTAAAGATGAGTCCTGAAATTCATGCAAATTTGAATTCTACAGACTAGAGATTAAATTCTTCCTGCCATGATTCAGACAGTATTTTAAAATGGCTGCTTAGACCTATCTCCAGTAATATCATGTCAGAAAGTATAAATCAGCTAAGTGAAAAATGAGCTGAGTTTTACCATAATTTCCTGAATTGAAAGTTTCCCAAATTATTCCCAGAAAACCCTTGGAAAGGTCAAAGAAAACTCACAAGGAAACTGTTACTGAGACTTCAGTGCTTAGAAGTCAAAGCATCCCAGATGATCCCAACATGCTAATCAAAAGAGAGATTCAATAGGTGGTCACGTTGCTTAGGCTCTGTGAAAAGAAACTGAACTACATCAAAATGAATCTAGCATGGATGTAACAGGATTACTGTATTTTGCATTTGACGTAATTGATATCTCCATTCACAGCAGTAAAATCCACAGCATTTTTGCTTTCCAAAGAGCAAGAAGGACTGTCCTTTCTTGGAAGGAAGTGGTAGCTACCACAAGATGATAATCATATCTCAGGCTTGTTCTTCCTGAAGATATTTTCCAAATCTGCAAGGAAATAATTTATTTGGTTAAAACATTTGTCAAGAAAAAAATAGATCATTAAACAGTTTGGATCTTCCATTTACTTTGCCTGTTGCCAGCTATGGACGTGCTTCTTAGCTGTCACAAGAGTCCTGCACCACAAATTAACTATAACTGGTATATGAGACAGCTAAGATCACAAACATTATCCTCTAACCTTCTCTTTAAGACCTTCAGCAAGAGAACTGGGTAGACTTTGGGGAAAATAGCATCTTATGCCTTTACAGTATGATTCAGTAACACTCTCTGATCCCTTCTCTGAATGTAATCTCTATAAGCTAACGAGTTCAGTGGGAAGCTGATAAGAAATGAGGGAAGGGAGAGCAGCAGTCTTTTCTTTCAAAGCACAAGAAGAATATTCATCCTTTGTCTGCAAGGTCTCAGGGGCTACAACATCTATCTGGCATGTAATAAACCAGACATCAACTTCCTCCTCTTCTCAGGTGACTTGAGCCCCTGTACAGTAGGAAAATGCACCAAATAGCAGGTCAAAGGCTACCCTATAATAGGCAGCATTCTATTTACTCCTTGTTGAAGCTGATCCATTTTGCATGGAATACTGTTCTCCAAACCAGACACAGTATAGGCAAGACCGAGCTATCTTATTGAACCATTACAGCACACACTGAGCAGTCCCTGCTCTCATAAAGGTGTCACAATTTATATTGATTACACTGGTGGCATCTGTGCCTTTACAGTTCTAGCTGCCATAGGCAGGCTTACATTATCCACTTGGCTTTGTCAATCTACTTCTATGAACTGGCATCCTTATGGGACAGTATAAATGACCAATTCTAGGTTTTAATGTCAACTATTTTTTTTTTTCTGTTCAACTGAAACAATGATGATCCCAATGCTTCAATATGAGGTTGACTTTTATACTATACAAACTGTCCTGAGACCAACAATCACTTTGAAGTGTGCCATGAAACTGCTGACTTATGGCAACTCAGCATTCTCAGCTGGTACTAAAGGTTTTCAGAACAGTCTCTCAAACTAATCAGTTTTTGTCCCTTCTCTAATTCAAATCATGTAATTTTTCTTGTCCAAAGCTAATAGCAAATAGTAAATAATCAAGTGACATGAAAACAGTCGGGGAAAAAAAGCATTCTCAGATGGTGCTGCTTAGAATCAGATCACCAGTTTCTTGGCTAATTCTGCAATTTCTGTTTTGAAAGATTGGACATTAATTTTGTTGCACCATGCACGGTTTCTGAATGTCCTGGTATGGGCATAATTTCTGCCCAGAGTTGGTTCACTTCCTGGGGCTCCCTCCCCGCTCTGTGGTAAGGTCCAGAGGTGGGTCGCAGGGGCACACCACGTGGTTTGGGAACCAGGAAGTCTTGGGCCACATACACAGTCACACACATGAGTCAGGTGATCTGTGCTGTCTCTTAGGGTGTTATAAAAGTCCCTGGGCCTGGGACTTTTGAACCAATTGGCCAGGCAATGGATGCTAAGTGCCTATTGGTCAGTTCCACGCTCTCCTAATGAGGTATTTAAGGGGGTGCAATGGCAGTTAGCTGTTCTCTCTCTCTACCACTGCCGTGAGGAACACACGCCTCAGCACCCCGTCCAGCAGTGGCCACGTGCTTTGCAGCGAGCAGCAGCAGCAGTGGCATCACAGGGTTTGGAAAGCGGCAAAGGCAAACCTCTTTTCCCCTTTATTTGGGACAAGCTCTTTCTCTCGGGAAAAACACTGTATCTAGCACGCATTTTGTGGGTATTTCCAGGCGCGGTTAGGATTGCTTTTGTATTAGGCTCTCTGTTTCCTAAGTTCTGACTGTTTAACTGTTTAATTCTGTGTTTTAAGCAACTTCGTGTAGTAATTCTTGCCAATTGAACATCCAAAGAAGCCAGGGGAACTATTCCCGGAACCCCCACGATTATTAATAGTAGTTAAAATTAATAATCGCAACACTGAAGAATGGAGAGATAATATTATGACCTGGCTTCTTCATTATCTGACCATTTCTGCAGTCATTTAAATCTGCATTAACTGCCAATTAGCATTTTGCAGATGTTTTCACAGACAGGAACTGGTATGGAAGAAAAAACGTAGAGAAAAAAGTAGGCCTTGGATGTCTAATAAGCTGGTTGTAATTCCATTTAAAAAAAAAGAGAACTTCTTCATAGAAAAAACAGTCTTAGAAAAGGGTTATAAGGAGTATAAATATAGTTATGTAAGCCAGATCAATTAATTTTGTGTTACTGGAAGTCTGATCAGGAAAAAAATGAATCTAAAGATATATTGTTGCCCTTGAAGAAATCCAGCTTGAAGATGAAATTTATGCCTGAATGCAGAGAAGCAATTTTGAAAAGACAAGATTTGATTTATTGTTCTCTGAAAGGTTGCGAAAAGCTTCTTACTAAAGATCTCAAAGCTACACAAAAGTGGTTTGCATGATTAAGGGTAATCATAGTTCTCAAAGACTCTTAGAAGACACAGCCACAGCTTGGGTTTTGGTTTGGTTTTACTGTACCTTTTCCCCCCTACTGTAACTTTTAGTAGGTTTTGGGGTTTTGGTTTTTTTTTTCACTCTGAATAACTGGAATTTCTTTAATTAATTTGTTCAACAATTGCATTACAGACACAGATGCTCCAGCAGTAGCACAGGTACAGATCTACTGTATATGATATACACCAATTCTGCTTTAATCTATTACAATGTCCATTCCAGTAAACAAGATTTGAGAAAGCCAAGATATAATGCTGTTCTATACACTACAGTTGATCAAAAATTGTCCCAGAAAAAGCCATTCGTTGCACAGTCTGCTCTGTGGCAGTGTAACAGAGGGGTAATTAATTGATGTGAGGTTTTTTTACCCCAAATTAATATTGTTTGTTCATTTTGGTATTCAAAACTCTCATCACCCCCGACTACTAATTTTAATAATAATCAGGTTCTCTGGCAACAGTCATGGAAACATTATAGAGATTATAACATAGGATCTAGAATGTTTAAGAAATAACTAGCAATAATATAACATTAACTCCATTGAACTGGAAGAGAAAGCTCTCATGGTCAATATACCACTTGTGATCAGTTATACTGCTTGTCCACTAGATGGACTCAAGGAACTCCTTTCTGCTTATGGCAGAAGGCTAGGTGAATTACAAAAGGCTTTAAGTATTTACTCACCATACAGTTTAGACAGTGCCCAAACACTTGTGTAAGGTTCTGCTGCTGTCTTAGCTGCTGAGGCTTCTGATTCTTCCCAGGCTTTACAGGCTGCTGGGGAAAGGGACAGATAATCTATGACCTGGTCCTGATTTCACTGGATGATCTGTGTACCTCCAGGACTTCCCATCTTGGCAGGAGACTTTTGGGTGTAGGCAGGATGTCTTGCAATGTGCAGCCTCAGCATGGACGTCATGCTGGCTATGCAGGCCGATTGTGTGGAGGCACTTGGAGCCTGTTCCTGGTAAACTTGAAGCAGGCAGTTTCCAGGAAAACAAATTAGCGCAAAACACAGCGCTTGTTATTCAGCAGAGCTAACTTATAGCTGAACAAAGTATAATACTGTAGAAGGCAATGGCAGAATCACCGCCAAAAGTAGAGAGCACGATAAGCAAGAACAATGTCAGAGTACGTTGTGTTACCTGCTCATCTCTTTTGTCAATGTAGCCCAAGACTACTGGGCCTTTGGACACAGAATAGCCAATCATAATGGCACTTAGCCAAGTCTGACCATATTAGGTGAAGCCATAGGCTTGCTTTACCCCAATTTGGAAAAAACATAGGCCTTGCACAAGGCAGGCACAAGCTAAGTGTATGTGCCTTGTTTACCACAGGATGTAAACAGAAGCAAAATAAGTCTGGGCAAGCCAGGGTTCTTAGACTCAGTGGCTCCAGGTTCTTTGACCTCCTTCCCGTGGTTGATTCTCCCCACAACAGAACGAGGGAGAGCAGAAAAACATGTCTGGGCAAGCCAGGACATATATAAGCCTATTTTGGCCTATTCAGGCCTACCACAACAGACAGAAAATCTACAACACAGCTTGTAAGGTTTTAAAGCAATGAAAGGGAAAGACAAGACCAAATTAAAGCTGAAGTTCACTGCTTTTCAGCAATGATCTGCAAATATCAGATGCATTTAGGATTTCAGTTGTTTTATTTTGAGAAGATTAGTTTAGGCAGAAGCATAGGCAGATTTGCTTGTAAATACATAAAGCATTTACCTTATGCTGTAAATCAGTGTAGATTCAATGAAATTTGTGGGAAAAAAAACATTTCTGACCCTGCAATATGATTTTAGTTCTGTCTAATCACAATGGCTTTGACTTTTGAAATTATATCTGTACAAAGCCTTATATATATGCATATATACATCTATACTCAGAAGCTCTTTTCTCTCAGGAGAGAGAAGAGAGAGAGAAGAACCTTTGCTTCCTCACATTATCCACTGTACAAATAGCCTCAACTCAGGCCTTTCTGACTTTTGGTAATTATTTCAGGATTTATTTTAATGCTGTGCTTCTGGTAAAATAATAAAAACAGTGCTTCTGGTAAAATAATAAAACTTGAGGATTGAAGGTAAGCTTGGACTGTGGGCTTGCACGGTCTGATGGAGTCCCATACTTAACTCTAGCCACTACTTTTGCAGACTGAGAATCCTACAAACTAGTACAGCTCCTCCCAAGCTTTCTCAAAGGAATACAAGAAGATAAAATATTTTTTTTATTTACAATTAACTTATTAATTAGTTCACAGGTTGACTATTGAGTTATTAATATGTTGAATAGTAAATTGCTTCTACTGATGTAATTAGCTTCTAGCAAATAGTGTTTTCTAAAAAGTTAGTATCTGACTCTTTTGACAGATCCTGAAAAGTTAAAATACAGAAGTTTATTTTCAAATTACTTTCCTCAATCCTCTAAAGTAAAGCATATTGTATTTTACCAATTTAACTTGGGGGGCGGGGGGAACCCCAAACAAAACCCCTCAGAAAACCAAACAACAACGAAATAAACAAAACCCCCATGAACACCAGGTTTGTAAGTTTATAGATTGTTAGGTTATTAGCCACAAGTAATATGTATTTTCTAGAGAACAATGCTGTGTAAGCTAATGTGCACATGCAGCTCAATAGTGAAAATGTTCTCAAGGGTAGCAATATTATCACATGACTGCCTTAGGTTCTTAAGAAGTTCTAGAACTGAGAATAAAGTGATGTCATAACACTATGATACTTATATTAGCATATTCATGGACAAACCTCATGAACTCCACTGGTGCAACAAGTTCCCACAGGTCTCCTACAACAGCCATTTCATCCATGTTTTGGAGGCTTTCACCTCTGCATTGAAATACAGTGACTAGCCATGAAGTATTATATTGTGTAAATTCAGGGAGTAAAGCACCTGTAGAAAAGTGAGACTGAAGAGGAGTTGTGGCAGACAGAAATTGTACCCACTTGTTTTACCATCCAAACCACTTCATACAGAACTTGGATTTCCAGTAGAAATGTTCTGATCCAGTTCACATTCAGACCATCTTTAATTTGACATTTGCCAGCATGATAGTGAAAATTATGTTGTAGGTGCAAGAAAAGTCTGATTTTTTAGTCACTGAGTCGTATCAGAGTTAATTCTAGAAGGTGTGCCACTGATGAATAGGTAAAATACCATCATAAAAATAGCTAACTTTATGATAAAATACAAGTCTCAGTATTCCTCTTGAAAAGGGAAGGTGTTTGAGAAAAAAAATTGCCACTTAAGCAAAGGGGCATCAAAGTCCCAAATGTTTGCAATAGATGCTGTGATTAAACATGGAAAAGAGAAAAATGCATTGATAACAATGAAGACAGCAGACTACATACAAAGGGCTTTTTTTGCCATAAAATACATTTGCATAGAAGTTGGTCTGATTTAATTTGCAGAGTGCATTTGAACCTCATTTTAAGTTACATCAACTTAATTAGAGATTGTAGACACAAATAGATACTTAAAAATTCTACAATTTTAATTGACAGATCTCTCTATAGTATTGCTCTCACTCTGCTACAATGCTGGTGGCTACCAAACCCAGTAATATTAATTATTAATTAAAAGTATTTGTCAATAATTTAACCTGGAAATTTTGATTAAAACATAAGGGACCATAAGATCTGGTAGCATGAGTATTTTTCAAGCATGCCCAGACCACTCTCCAACAGCAGCTATTTGACAAAGTAGGACTGTTCAACTCAGCATGCTAAATTTTAAGTAATGGTAGGTGCCATCCTACTCTGGAAAAATCTCTTGCCTTAGCTATTTCTAAAGTAATTCCAGGGTTTATGCAGCTGACTTTGGTGTGATAATGATAATCATATCCAACTTTATCTGTAAGACACCAAAGTATGCTTTCTATCCTCTCTCTCTCTCTCTCTCTCTCTCTCTNAAAGTGGTAAAACTGTAGTTAATGTGTCTGCTTCAGCAGTGCATTTCAGGAAATGTGTGCCAGCTGGAGGGTGTCCAAATAAGAGAAAGTAGCTGACAATTAGGAAACATGACCTATGAAGAACAACTAAAAAAAAAAACCCCAGGTGTTATATGAAGGAAGAAAAGAATTCCAGGGAGTGAAAAAATAATTATTTAAAAATATTTAGCAGATTTATGCAAAAAAATAATTTAAAAGTCTAGCATAAAACTAATTAATATGTTTAAACTGCAGTAAGTGACATTTAAGGTAAATGTTGAATTTTAACTAATCCAATACTTTAAATAAACTGCTATGATGATACCACAATCTTAATTGCATTAAAAAACCAAAGTGCTAAAATATTATATATGTATGACTGAACTTGCCTTTGGGCCATGGAATAAGACTACCTGACCTCTTATTTTCTTTCGATTCTTGTCTATCAAGATATTTACAGTAAACTTAGCTCCTTCTGTAAAGGCTCCAAGATCAGGCCCTAAATCTGTCAAGCTGTTGACAATCATGACGATCAGAAGTGTAACACTCGTAAAACTGGAATGTGAAATCCTTTACCTCACAAAATGTCAGTGAGAATCTCCTTAAAAATGACCTTGTGATATGATCCTGACAAATCCTAGCTGCATCTGAAATGGAAAGGTGATTTGACAGTGAAGTGACACTTTGACAGTGGTGACTTCCTGCTGTCTATAACAAAAATAAAGTGCATGATATAGTCAAAATGCCATAAACTCCTACATGGCTGAAACCACAGTCATATTTCAATTACTATCACTTGTTTCTAAAACAATTCCATTTACTGCTTATGGGGATTTGAATGCTGGAATTCATAAATCATGGCAAGGTCAGTTTCATTCTCTTAAGTATACAAATAATCTGTATAATGTAGTTCTTGTCAGACTACCCATGCAAAAAAAAAAAGAAAATAACTAAACTATTTTTATTTTAGAACAAACTCTGAGTGCACGCTATGTACATGTACCTCTTCTGACAAGTTATCCAAGTGTAGATTAACCCTGGCAGCTGAACTTTACACATACCAAAAAATGTATTTTGAGAACAAAAAAGACATTAAAGCATTCCAGATAATTCAACATTCCTCCCCCCCCCAACCCGTTTTCTCCAATTAACTTTCTTCTCTTGTTCCCAGTTTTACACTAACATTAATTTTGATTGAAAACTGGTTCAGCATGTAGGATGAAAAAAAATACAGGGGTGTGGGATTGAATAATAATTTTTAGAAAGGGATCTGGTTACCTTCACTGAACTATTGCTTTGTGCCGTACAGGTGCTACAGTGGGACTAGCCATGTGTAACTAAGAATTCCATCAGAGAGGAACAAAACTTCGCTGCTACTTTAACCTGTTCTTATGTTACTGGTTCAGTCTCATTGCTGGAGATGTGGCAGGACCACTTCTTTCTACACTAACCCCTGATCTTTTTGTGGTTATTACTGCCAACAGTTCCTGCTCCAGTCTCTTGTAAACTGAGTGTAGGGTAAAGGTTATGATCAGGTATCTGTCCTGCAGCTGTCACTCGTCAGTGCTCAGATGTCAGCGGAGATGAGAATCTGCCTCTTATTTCTGTTACTGTCAGAGACTGCAAATTACATCACTAAATCTGCAAAGACTGATTTCTTAGGTAGCACTGATTCCCTTGCAATTCAAGACCCTCCCTCCAAACTCCTCATCACTTTATAAACCTTTCTTTTTACCCCAAGACTACTATTAAGTGGTCTCTGCAGAAACAGGGAATTCCTTCTGTCTATCATTTGCAGCCTACTAGGCTTTATAGTTTCTCAAATTTTCCCCAAACTGCCTCCTTATCTTGCTCCTCTCATAGACATTTGTGTCACAAAAAATAGGCCTGTTACACAACACTGCCAGAGAAATGGGTACGGAAATGGATGTACGGTACAGGCATAAATGACAAACATGGAGGCCAAGGCACCTGCCAATCCCATCTAGCATGAATTTTACCAGGAGGAGGTAGATAACAATGTTGGCCTCTGGTGGGTATGGCAATCCAGGGGATCAGATCAATAAATTCTGCAATGCTCGCACAGCTCCCCTCTCTCCTGCAGCACTAGGGCAAGGTTTGGTGGTCTACTACCCATCTTACCAGAAGTGTCTATTGCATCCTTTCCATTTAATTCTTTGTAGACATTGTCTTGATTTTCTTTGACCATTATCATCCACACTTAAAAAAAAATTAACATAGCTATATATCTGGGGTTTACTTCTTTCCCACCACTAGTTTCTAGGACTAGTTTCAGTTAATTCTTGTTTTAGCTAACTGTTTTTGTACTTGAAAAATGAAATTGCTCAGAAGGGAAGTATGAGTCCTAACCTTTGCAAATTGAAAATATTTGTTGTTTAGGCGTCCCACCACACTTACATTGTTCATGACTAGCAGCGACACAGAGTGCCCCGTTACATTCTTAGTGGATTCGAAACTAAATGCATGCATCAAAAATACTGTTGCTACAGCTAAGAATCTGCAGTTTAGAACACATTATGGCATAATAAAGCAAAGACTGGAGATATTTTTTTCCATCTCTACAGAAATCTTACTCCTTTAGAAAGTGAACATTTATTGTCTGCAAAGCACTTCAAATAAAATAGATGCAATATAAAATGACAATGAAAAAGAAAATTTTCTCCCCTTAATTGTTCTACATAATTTTTCTTCTTAAAGTACTGAAGCAAAAATATATCTCTAACACCTATGGTAACCATGGAGATTATACCAGGCAACATGCATAATGATTCAAAATGTGGCATCAGACAAATGTTCTTTGTCATGACTGGATTATTACATAGAAGAAGATTTCCCCTACACAGTTTGCAGAAGCAGGATAGATGTGGTTAATTTCTCAATTTCTCAACCCTTTTTTTTTTTTTTTTTTTTTTTTTTTTTTTTTAATGGGGGAAGGGGAAATGTCAGCACTGTTTTATGGGCAACAGACTATACTGTGTTTTGAAAAAAGCTAGCTTCCCAGGCTCTTTGTAGTTTCGGTTCATAAATACGATTTGCTGAAATTATTTCTCTTCTGTGAATAGTCACATCAAAGCAAGTGGTCCCACCATGTTGCCCATGCAACATAAAATACGGCCACGGAGACATATAGTTACAGAAGAAATAGGAAAGAGTTCTAATCATTTGTTGTTTGTTTTTGTTGGTGTGTATTTGTTTTCATGACATGTTTTCATGGTGTGCATGATGTTTTCATGCACAAAATCTATTTTACAAAACATGCATAATTCTGGAATTACCAAGATTTGGGTAATTTACATGTTAGCAATAAAACAATGCTCCTTCATGTTTGGCAGTGTGTTTTTTCTGCTTATTCCTACTCTGCATGGATGGCATCAAATAGGAAACAGCTCTCAGTCTGCCGGCAGGATTAATACTGATGCAGAGGGAAAGAACTGCTGCAATCAAGATATGTCCTAACAAAGAAACCTGAAAAGAGGAAATCACTTTTCCACATAAGCAGTCAACTAAAATCTGGTGATTTGCAGTTGTCTGAGCATCAAAGATAGATCGATGATGATGCAAAGATGATGTTAATCCTATTTACTTACAAACAATGCAGAAATCTTGGGTTTCCTTTAAGATGGAAGAAATATTAAATATATTTTATTTTCATACACTCTTGAAGTACACATCTGTTTCTCAGAGCCACACACTTTTTTTTTTTCTTTTCCCCTTTTCTGCCTCTGTAACTTCTCTTTTCCAATTCCTGGCATTTCTTTGCCAGCCCTGAAATTACAGATTATAGTAAATCCCTTTCCAATTCCTCCTCTATTTTATTTTGGTTTTGCAATAGGCCATTGTTTCACCACTTCTATAAAACTGGATTACTTTTGGTGTTTCCTCATTTATTTTAAATGACAGGCTTTATTTGTGCTCTCCAACTTCAAAAGGCAATTTCACCCAGCCATCAATAGAGAGGTAGAGATGGTAATTAATTCTTTTCCTTTCTATTCTGTAGAAAGCTACAAAGAGGACCAATATGAAAGGAGGAGTTAACTCAACTACTTAACCTATTACTTCTGTCCCAGAGGATCTGAATTCCCAGAGATCAGTGGTAATAATGACTTCCATAATTTCCCAAAGCGAGCGTTGTCATGCAAAGTGCTGCTTTTTTAGAAGGAAGAATTTTACCCAGCATATTAATTTTAACTTCAGTGTGTGGAATTAAAGAAGGTCAACATTTAAACTTAGAAAAAACACAGAGAGAAAGGCATGCTTTCCTTTCTAACTGGGAAAACAGCTCTCACCTATGTGCTTAGGAACATTAGAACTGCTCAGACAGAACCTGAATCTGGAGGCCGTTGACGATTTGAAGAAAACATTGCGGTAAATACAGCAATAGCTCCCCCCCACACACACACACACTCCGCCTTGTCAGTTAGAACTGCTCTGTGCCGCACACACCTGACAGTACTGTAGTACGATTTAATTAAAACACTCAGTACCCTCAACACGCCCATCAGGAGAGGCAGGGACACTGCCGTTCTTTCGCCTTAGAATCACAGAATCCGGGCTGGAAAGGACCACAAGGATCATCCAGTTCCAACACCCCTGCCATGGGCAGAGACACCCTACCCAGATCATCCAGCCTAGCCTTAAGCACCCATCAGTAGAAGCTGCACTGAAACACGTCAGTTATTTAAGACACAACCCTTCCTAGCGTCTTTTGGTTCAGACTGGAACCTGTGGGGTCTAGGAGCTCAGTCTCCCTGCGGAGCTCCTCACAGGACTTCGGCGACAATGAAGTCCGCCGGAGCTCTCCCGCTTCACCGCCACCCATCACCTCTCGCGCTGCCCCGCCCTGCCGTCGCAGCCGATTGGCCTGAGGGCTTCACGAGACCGGGCGGGCGGTGGAGGGAGGCGGTGCCGGGGAGGGCGCGCTCTCGCGGGGAGCCGAGCCCGGCGGGAGCGGCGCCGACGAGGGCGGAAGTGCGCGGCGGGGGCGCGCGGGCGGCGGCACCCCAATGAGAGCGTGGGGGGCGTCAGCGGCGGCGGTTAAAGAGGACCCGAGCGCCGGGCTGGAGCTGCGGCGTGGAATTGGGTCCTAGCCCCCAGGTGAGAGAGAGTGTAGCTTGGGGCGGTCCCGGGCCTCCGGCCCACGGTAGTGGGGAGCTCGACTGTCCCAGTCCCGCTCCCGTGGTGAGAGGAGGTGGGAGCTGCTGGCTTCTGTCCGCGGCCTGAGTGGGCCTGGACTTTATGGCTGGCGATGTGGCTGAGTCCTCTTGTTCCCCTCAGTTTTGTGGAGAGGAAGGGAAGGTGTTAACCGGGGAAGTGAGGCAGCTTCATTGCTGCCGAGTATGTGGGGTGAGTAGGGCCCGGCGGCTTCTGGGACGCCGGGACTCGGTTCCTTGGTCGTCGGAAAGCTTTGGGGATGGGGGAAGCAGTGAGTGTAGCCTGGGAGCCGGAACGGGAGGTGAGGCTCCGCTGCGCTATAGCCCCTTTCCTGAGCTTGACTACTTGGGCTGCGTCCCAGTGGCGCTGGGGCTGAGGTGGAGTCATTGGAGCTCTGTGGCTGTTGTGACTTGGATCTGCAAGGGGGGTTCAAGAGAGGGGAAGCGTGTGGAGAGTTGGCCTTGAGTGTTCTTTTCTCTGGCGAATTCCGGCTGTGCAAGCGTCTCTGTCTTCCCTTGGCTGCTCTGGGTGGTAATGTTTCATCTCTGCGAAATTAACGGAAGGTTTGAGATGCTATCGATCTCGGCTGAGCCAGAAGTTTGACTTTGGCCAGGTTCTCTCAGTGCTGCTCTTCATTTGTCTCAGCCTTACCGGTGTAGATCTTGTAGAAGGGTGGTGCCTGAGTGTGACCTTATCTGGAGAAGGGCAGGGAGAGAGGTTGTGAGACAAAGCAGTCCAGTCATGCTTCCTGAACAGCTGATGGAGGCCTAACCAGGTATTTCTGCTGAAGTCCTGTTGAATCAGTTACGATCCTAAAACCCGAGTCTTGGTCTTGAGCTACCCCTGGGTGTTTGCCTAGTGGAGGAAAGTGAGCAGGGAGACTGTGCACTAGAATCAACCTTGCCTTTTTCCAAGTCTGTGGCGCGGGTAGCTTTTTGTTTGCTGAACTGTCCAAATGTTACTTTGTAAGTTCTGAGATCCGTGTTTGGCTTGCAAGGGGAGTTAAGTGTCTGTCTGCTCTAGGACATGTTCAGAGCCGTGATTTTTCAGGTAAAGCTGACGTTTTTTTAGATGCCTTAGACGCTGTCCTCTCTGACTCAAATTATCAAAGCTAAGTGAATGAACAAATAGCTAGGAAGCAGACTCGTGTTTCTTGCAAGGGAGTTGGTCAAAGGCTGAAAATAACTTTATTGTGGAGAATTTACTACCTAACAGCCCTATCTTAGTTGGCAATAGCATCTTTACTTATTCACTTATAGCAGACTTTCACAAACTTTTATCTACTGCTTTAATCACTTCTGGTCCCTGTGTATTGAACTTACATTTTTGCTTATCGCATAATAGCAATTAGAATCATAGAATCATAGAATGGTCTAGGTTGGAAGAGACCTCAAAGATCATCCAGCTCCAACCCCCCGCCATAGGCAGGGACACCTCCCACTAGATCAGGATGCTCAAGACCTCATCCAGCCTGGCCTTGAACACATCCAGGGAGGGAGCAGACACAACCTCCCTGGGCAACCTGTTCCAGTGCCTCACCACCCTCACTGTGAAGAATTTCTTCCTAACATCCCGTTCAAATCTCCCCTCTGCCAGTTTGAACCCATTCCACCTCGTCCTGTCATTACAAGACCTTGTGAACAGCCCCTCCCCAGCCCTCCTGTAGGCCCCCCTCAGATACTGGTAGGCTGCTATAAGGTCTCCCCGAAGCCTTCTCTTCTCCAGGCTGAAAAGCCCCAACTCTCTCAGCCTGTCCTCATAGCAGAGGTGCTCCAGCCCTCTGATCATCTTCGTGGCCCTCCTCTGAACTCTCTCCAACAGTTCCATGTCCTTCTTGTGCTGGGGGCTCCAGAATTGCACACAGTATTCTAGGTGGGGTCTGACAAGAGCAGAGTAAAGGGGGAGAATCACCTCCCTTGCCCTGCTGGTAATGCCTCTCTTAATGCAGCCCAGGACACGGTTGGCAGTCTGAGCCGCGTGTGCACGTTTTTGCTTTTAATTCCTGAGTTAACTATTTCATTTAAGGAATACAGAAGCTTTCAGGCTACTCCTGTAGTAGATTTTTAGGATGAAACCATACACATCTTAGAGTAGGCCAGCTTGATTCTCTGTTTTATGTGCCCAGAGAAAAGTGAAGTTGACCTGTTTTCACTGGTGTTATGTATGTACTGCAGAGGAATGTCTAATTTAAAGATTTAGCTGGACTGCTTTACAAAAACTCTAAACTGGAAGCTTAATTTGATCAGACAATACCCTTTTTCAGTCACCCTGTAAAACTCTCAAACTTGTCTCTAATTGTTAGTGCAGTGGTACTGGATAGCTGGGTAGTAGAGCAGCTGAGACATTTTGATCAAATCAAGACACTAATGATGGGTCGCTGCCTAGACAACTCGTATGTGTACACCGAAACCATGGCTGATACATAGATTCTGTGACCTAATGCCTCTTTTGGGTTTTAAGTTTTGGTTTTTTCTTCCAGCTGCAACTTAACTGAAAAGGCATCAACAGTTATTTGATCAAATTCTGGATAAAATGGGGAAAATGTTAATGTCCAGGCTTCACAAGCAATAGAACTGCCCTCTGAACAGAGCAGGAATGGCTAAGCAATGTAACAGAACAAGCCGTAACATCATGATTTGGGAATCTGGTTCAGTTTATTCTTGTCCTTTTGCTTTGTAAACTCTGTTCACTTTCCATGCAGTGAATACTTGCACTTCAAATTTTACTTAATTTTTTTTTTCTTTCTTCATGACTACATTCAAACTGCATGTGACTAAGTGAATTGCTTTTTCTTACACAGTAATTTAATCTGAGTTAGTGGCCTTTTCTTAGCAGAAGCACTGAAGAAGCCTGTGTCTCCTGACAGCTGTGCAAGAGGTAAACACTAATGGGAATGCAAGCATGTAGTAGTATCAATGCAAGCCAACAGTGCCTGAGGACAGTAGGTGTCTTGTGCCTGGAGGAAACAACTCAGGACAGGAGTAGTAGTCTCCTGAGGCTTGAGCAAAGGGCAGTAGCTGGGAAGGCCACAAAAGTAGATAACATGGGTGCTTGCTGCTTTTCATGTGTGTGCCAGAGTTCAAGTAACTTCTGCATGATTGACTCATGAAAGGTGCTGATCCTAATTGTCATCCAGGTTAGATAGCAAACGTATTCTCAAGTCTTGACTTGGAAGTACTATCAGGCTGATAAACTCCATTTCTTCAGGTTTTCTCTTTTCACCCACCTTCCTCCACCCCCCATCCCCCAGTAGTCAAACATAAGGTAACTGTTCTGCACCACCATTGAACAATGATGATAAGATTCCATTGCTTGTTACATGTGGAGCAGCAAGGTTGGCAAACAAGCTTGGCTCTTTCACTTTTCTAGTGGCAATAATCAGTTTTGCGGCTTTGGTTCAGTGGTACAGTAGCTTTGGTTCAGTGGTACAGTTGATATTTGTTTCTTGATAGAGGCTATGGAGCAGATATTTTGAAAGTACTTATTAGTAGCTGCCAAAGAACAATCATTTTGTTGGTAGCTCCTTTTAGCCAGTTAAACAGAACTAAGCAACTTTCATCCATGCTTGCCCCAGAAATATCAAGTTGTCTTGTCACGTAAGCAAAATAAGTCTATTATAACTCATGTTTTCCCTTTATGTTCTTCCAAATCTGCTTTAATAGTGATGTTAGAGGACCCGCTTTGTCTCTTGTGCCTGAGATGTGCAAATGTGCTTTTTCAAGACCTGTCAGAATGAGAGTCATCAAGTCATGTAATATGAGAATGGTATTTAGACTGCTGTGTAAGTAGTGACTTGAATCTTTACGGTGACAAAGTGCTTGCTCAGAACAGTTAACTTTCAAAAGTTTTATGTCAACCCTGAGCCTGTAGCCTTCTTAATGCTTGCTGAAATGGCTGACAAAGGTGTGAATAATGGCTAATTACAAGAATCAGACTTAATGGAAATGCAGTCTTGACTAGGAATCTTTGCAGGATCAAAAGTTAGACTTCACAAATCAGTCATGGGATTATAAGGACTTGTTAAAGCCTTAATCCAGTGAGCTGTTACTTTGTTATTTAGTGTTGCTGTCACTTGATGTGATTAGCATGACGTTATTTCAAGCTACTAAAAGTGCAATTAAAATGGAGTTTTTAACGTGTTCTTAATTTTGGAATGTGGTAGAACTTACCAGTAATCAGAGAATTGGAAAAACAAGAACATGCTGAGTTATGGAAGTGTGTGATTTATCAGTTTTCTAGCTCTTTCTCTATGTATCTTTATCTGTAGCGGAAAAGATCGTTCCTCAGCAGACTACTGGAGGTCTACACTTATCTGTAAAAGATGGATAAGATTATTATGGAGTATGGCATTACATACTTAAAACATGTTAAAGCATCTTTAGAAGTTTAATTGTAGGAGCTACCTGAACTCTGGACTCAGGGTTGTAGAACACTAACCAAAGTGGCTTTTTAAAAAATAATTTGGTTTATAAGGTTAATACTACTCTGCCCAGCAGGACACTGTCTTGGGCACCATTCTAAAGTACACATTTAACAGGTAAAGTGTTTTTAACTCAAGCTGCATGCCAGTAATCTAGTCCAACTCTTTTCCTGAAGTATTAAAAACTGTCTTCTAATAGTAGCTATTGTCTGGTGACCACATCTCCTGTTATACTCTTGTAAATAAATAGAAGTTAAGATTTCCAAAGTAGTAGTAGTTAGTAATGTAAATATTTTATCTCTGCAGTACTAAAGCAAGTTATCAGTTAGGCATTCCACTTCAAATGCTCCCCACAAGTAGGATTTGTAGTATCGGTCTTTCTGGGGCACAGTCTTGAATTGTAGTTGATGTCACTGGAAGGCACTTCTGAGACTTACTTCAGCACTTCTGCTGGCTGTGCTGATCTTGACCCATAAACTTTTCTCATCCACCTCTAGGTGGAGCTTCCATGCATTTCTCATGGGAAGGGCAACTCTTTTGCCTTGTCTCCCTGGCCAGTGTGTCCTAAAGAGCCTGTAGCCATTCACTGTAACCCTAATCATGAGTTATCCCACCTCATCTCTGATCCTGAAGATGTTGCACACCCCTGCAGCTATGCATGCCACCAGTTTCTCCTGTTTATTCCCTGTCCTGTGTGCATTGGCATAGAGAAGCACTCTGTGCTGATTTCCCAGGGAAGGCATGAGTTATGAGATGGATATGTGTCAGAATAGTAGTTTTTCATTCTGGTGTTGTACTCTGACGAGGAGTGGTGTCTCCCAGTGCAAAAAGAAATCTGTAGTTTATATTCTGCATTGGTTCTATGTCTTCCTGTGACCTGTCACTTGCTAGGTCATGAGAGGAAGTATCCTAAACAAAATGTGTCCTCACTTCTGCTGAAGTCAAGTGGTTCTGAGTTAACTGTCTGCCACCCACCCACGCAGAGACATGTCCTATAGCACTCTTGAGGCTCTGTGGTTGGAGAGCACATTTGGCTGTAAATGCTTTTACAGTGGTAGGTGGAGTGTTCTCCATAAGGAAGACCACAGATAATACTTCTCATAAAGGAAACTCTCAACAGTTTTATAGTTCTGTTAACTTTACACTTACCATAAGGATAGTGAAATTGCAGGTGACTCCTGTACTGGTGTAAAAATCCAGTTTCCATTTAAAAGTAGAAATGCTGCTTTTAGCTTTAATCTAAAGTATATGAATACAGTAGGCTGGTAAACTGCATGGTTTTTTTATGGAAAACATCTATTTTTAGTCCAGCAGAAACATAGCTTCTGGTATGTGCTGAATACCTTGGTGTGCTGTTCACTCTTCCCAATTTGGGAAACCAAAGAAATACACTGAAAGGTCACTTAACACAGCAGCTGAGTTCTGGTTAACTAGTAATTATCTAAAGTACTCACTTTGTGTTACTTTGTGTGATTCAAATGCATTGATTGAAAGATAGTGAAAAGGATCAGTGCCTTGGCACTTGTGTTGTGTACCTGACTGAGGGATCTTAGTGACTTATAATATACACATCTGTGAACCCTTCAGTTATCTGCATGAAATAGTGAAGTATTTTCACAGGCTGTGGGGAGATGATTCTCCAGTACCTTGGCAGTTAAGAGTAAACTCGGAGTAGGAGTTTATTACATACCTACCTCCATCAAATGGGAGTACAACAATGTGGCTTACTTATCACCCAAAAGATGTGAACATGAGGCAGTTGCTTCAATTTAGGAACAAGGAATGTAGTTGTATGGGCAGAGACACCTGCATCAGCAGGTACTACTTAAGTTGAACTAAATAGTATATAGACTTATAATTTTCCCCAGGCATTTGGTACACTGGGGAAACTGAAGTCTAGTTTTATCTATTGAGATCCATCTTCTGGGGAACCAGTGGTAGCAGCTCATAGCTTGTCTGTTTGCAGTGTCTTATGCTGATGTATTTGCAAGGTGAATGGGCTAGCTCAAAAGTCAGAGGGATGAGAGGAGGAAACTTGGCTTGGTAATGATTCACGAGAGATGATGAATTAAATTCTGCAACTCTGCAGCATGGCTGTTTGTTGAATTTGTATTAGAATCTGTTAGGTCAATGTTAGTGGCAGTTTCCTAGTGGATAACCTGTGGCCACGCAGTTAATAGCTGAAACCATGTTGTAACAGATACAGGATTTGAATCTTAAGTTGTTTTGAACTCCAGTGTGCCACTTGAGGCACTACACAAGCTGAGATTTGCCTTATCTTCTGTATTTAATCTCCCAGATACCTGACTTAAAAATTGATGTTAGATTAACCATCTGAAAAAAAATCAGTTGAAATATGCTTTACAAGTCGATGGGACAGAGGCTGTTGTATGACTCTGTTGCCCAAGTGTCATTTTTTTTTTCTGCTGTGATCTTAATTGACTAGTGTGAGAAATAGTGTCCTAATTAAGGTTAAGTAGTTAAGCAACTAGACAGTGACCACCACAGTGACAACTCTCAGCATAGTAGTGCTGATGAGTTGTATTAACTTGGTCTTTGTGTTTGCAGGTTTCCTCAGTAGGGTAAGAGCAGTGTGGAAGATCCTTCCCTTCCGTAGTCCATCTACAGAGTGTCTTCTGGGCATTAATAGCAGACCCGGAAGCTTCCTGTAAGTACTTAGAGGTCTGGCTAGGTGTCACCCTACAAAAGTGTTTTTACTTTTAATGGCACTAATGTCATATGAATTCATGTAACACTATGTTCTTGAAAGCACCACACATATACTTAGTATCTGCTAGTTGCTCTGTAGAGTGATACAGGAAATTGGATGGTGGTTTCTTATTTTTCCCCGTAAAACTATGTATAATTTATATATGCTTGTGTGCAATCTGTGAAACACCAAGGCCAATGCAATGCTATTTTAAATCTAAATAATAAACCTGTTATGCTAAAGCTTAGGGGGGGCTGTGATGGACAGGGATGTTCTCTAAGGGTCACCTCACCTCTTGGGAGAAACTTCATTTTAGGGTGGTGCTGTATGTCGCCATTGCAAGTCTGATGCAGCTGTTGTCTCTTAGTGAAGTTGAGTGATGCTACTACTTAGGGAAGGTAAACATAATTTCTCTGGAAAGTTGATGCATGCTAGAGTATTGGCAGTTTTCCCACCACTATGTTGTCTCCTGTTTCCCATTAGGATCTATAAGGAGCCCTTTAGCGGAAACTGACAGTTTTATCTCCTTCCTCTGTGAGGAAGCCTGGATAGGCATGATTCACCTCGTGATTGTAGGGGTACAGCACTCTATTTTCATGCATCATATCCTAGAGGAGTTGACCTTGTGATAAAGTAGACAAAACAGTCAGGACAATCATTAGCTTCTGTTCTTACAGATCTTTCCAGTGCTTTGTATGCATTCAGTACATTTGAATTCAGCACAAATAGATGACAGTATTATGTGCCCATTTAGAACTGCTTACAATAGGTGCCTAACAGTTGTACAACTGCATTAGTGCACAACCAGGTAGCTGCACTTCCACTTACTGGTTTCAATTTTGAGAAGCTGTGTGTTTTCTTTTAACTGGGAATCAACTTGGTATCGTAGCATAGTTGTAGCTTGGAATTGGAAAGGCTTTTGTGTGACTCTGTCCTCTTACTATAACAGTCTTTTAAATGCTGCCTACCATGATTCCTCACTCTGAACAGCCTTTGCATTTATTAAGACTAAGGGAGAAACAGGCGCTGCTTTACTGGGCTGGGAAATAGAAATATCTACACCTACATACCTAAACACCCTGTGACAAAAATAGAATAATTGCAGTGAAAAAGGTTTTTTTGACAGATCTGTCTAAATATGCTCCAAGATAAAAAATGAAGCAGTAGAAATAAAGCTTGCATTCTAGTGTCTGTATTCAAGCTCTATTTAAGATGGTTTGAAAGACTTTAAGCACTGCAAGTGCCTCCAGTATTGTGGAAGAATGTTGTTGGGATGCCTACATACAGTGCTAATCTCTTCATTTCTGACTGTTTATAGTACTGAGTTTATATCACGACTTTGCAACCTTATTTTGGGAGCTGCAGTGCCTTAAAAGTACTAGTTAAGGGCAATCCTTTATCTTCATCACATAGCTACTGGTCAGAAAAAAGTTACTTGGCTATTTTTTCTCCACTCTTTAAGAGAATTCTAAAAAACAATAAAACAGAACACCAAAACCCTCCAGATATTTAGGTCCCTTAAGAACAGAAATAATGTATGCATTTGCCTGTGTTTCAGTTCAGCATAAGATTGAACTTTACCTTAAATGTTTGCTTTAAACTGCTACTTTTGTGATGCCTAGACTGACCAGGTGAAGTCCTTCCTGTGACTAGATCTTTGAAGTCTGTATTCAAGGCTTGGGTAGGATTAGGGCTCTATTCAAGGCTGAGGGCTTGGATAGGATTTAGTTCCAGATTTTTTGAACATCGAGATTATTCTAAGTGTGGTAATTACCTTGAAATTATTGCTAACATGTAAGATAGTGTCCATTTATTTGTGATGAATAGTCCACATGGTCCTCTATTGAATGATGTGAGAGGCCATAGTTTTATTCAGGACATAAATGCTTACTGCTGTCACATTTGTTTTCTTAGCTGTAATAACAATTCTCTGAAAACTCATAGACAAAGCTGAACTGTGCTTGTGAAGGATGGGCAGGGGAGGAACATGCTGAATGTATACAGAAATTTCATACCTGAAATAGATTACTATTCTGGTGACCCAGGTCTGAAGTTAGCCTTAAAAGGTGAGGTTGTGAGTCTATCTATAACCTTGTTGGAAAGAAAGATTACTAGACTTTGTAGGTGGCTAGGTTAGTGCTTGGTTAAAGTAGCAATGCATTTGTTGTTCATGACATGTGTCAGAAAAACATTGAAAGTCTTTCTATAGTAAGATTACTCTTCTAAAGATCACTTGATCTTATTAAACAGTTTGAATCAAAACGGAGAGCTGAAGATGACTTTGCATGCAAACGTGTGGAATAGTCAAAAGTAAGATACGGCGTTAAGAACACCTACGAATGATCCTAACCGGTGGACATCCAGTGGCTGGGTGTCTGATGCTATTGATACTGTGATTTCTGTGTCCCAATGCTTCTTTTTGCAGGCTTGCAGGAAGCACCTCTGATCACAAGTAAATTTAAAATACTGCATAGTGTGTTTCAGATTGAGTCTAAGGGATTCTCTCCTGGAAGCTAACACTCCTATCAGGTGAATTTGATGAAATACAGTTCCTGAATGAAAACTGCCCCTAAATCTATGCTTATCCTTTCCCCAGACTTGTAGGAGATAGAGAACAGCACTGGTCTTGTTTTAGGATTTGTTGCAACAGTTAAAGGTTAAAACATCGTAAACTTGCTTGTCCAGGGCTTGCTTCTTGTGTCCCTTAACTAGCAGTGTGTGTATAGCTGCTGCTAGAGAGTAGCTGTAACACCTGTTAACTTTAAATGTTTTTTTTGGATGAGATTATTGACTGAAACTAGTGTAATTAATAATAGTTGATGTATGTAACTCTCAATGTATCAAGTAAATGTATTAATTGTGTAGTTTTTGCTGTGAACCTAGAGACATGGACGTTGGACTTCCTACAACTTAGCCTGTGAAAGAGTATGCTCTTCATGCATATGGAGTGAGGTATTTCCTTGCCCTAAATTCCTAGCATCCTCTACTGTTTTCCAAACCCTTTTCTAGTTTCCTGCTTGGTGTCATTATCTTTGCAGCTGCAAGTCTACTAATGGATCTTGCATAGAGACAAAATGACATATTACCAGAGCAAATATCAGGCTTGGGTCTCACTCCAGTGCTCAGCCTGACACTGCATCAAAGTGCTGGCTGCATCAACACATTTGTCAAAGGAGCATAGTGTGAATACGATCAGGGAACTTCTCCATTTCTACAGCAATGTAAGTAATCATTTGGCTACTATAGTTCTTCCTTTTTTGGCAACAGTTGTACAAAGCTTTTTGCCTCCCTCACATCAGCACTTGCACTGAGGCATGTTGTGACTGGCAGACCCAGTCAGCCACTTTGAATGGCTCTCCTGTGGGAGATGGGGCTTGAACAGCCAGAGGAAGGGGAAAGAGGATGGTGGTAGCAGCATTGGATGATAAAATGTGGATTGTCAAGCTTCTACCCCAGCCTGGTCTGCAAGACATATCATGCTGAGTTCCTGGATCTGATTAAGCATGTCCCCCCCAAAAAAATCTATACCCACAACTGAGAAGGCAGAAACACCCAGCAGTATATTGAGAAAGGGTACAAGGATACCTCAAGCAGGGATATCTGCCAAATGCATCACAAGCTCTGCTTAGCTGGAAAACCAGTGTCTGGAGACCTGCCAAAAGGTAAGGTATTAGCACAGTAGAAGATGATAAATGAACCTTTTTTTTTTATTTTTAGCCTGTGTATTCTAAAAATTTCAGTAGCATTAAATATGCCACTTAATCTCAAATGAACTGGGTTTTTTTATAGTTGAATCACCAGTTGGAGCATTTACAGTCCATTGAAAGCTAATGGAATTTCAGTACTTAATTTTTTTTTTATAACCTCAGAACAGCTGAGGAGCTCTTACAGTTCATAGCTCAGTGAGATTGTTAATTAGGTTTGTGATACAGGGAATTTCAGTGACTTTTTTTGTGGGTATATCACAGAACCAAACACCTTAAAACCTCTAATTAATATTCTGAAAAATGAGAATCACTAAAATACCGTTGCAAACCTCTGTCCATTTGGTGCTTGCTTTTGATTGCATCATATTGAAGCCTTTTAATAAGTTGAATATACAGATTTTCCTTGTAGAAGTAGGTATCTGAAGGGTTTAACAAAGCTCCTCTGTCAAGCTCTTGGGCTAAGGGTTTCTAGAATCCTGTTTTAAAAGCCAAAGAATGGCTGCTTTCAGTGGCAGGATAGCGATGAAAAGACGTGTCCAAAGATATCAGCTGCACAGCAACAGAACAAGGACTGATCTCAGCAATTTTGTGTGGAGCTTTATTTCAGTTTTAAATCCCAAACTGAATTGGAGGATCTAGAAGCAATTCCAAATAAAACCTTGTGAATGGGCTAGATTTTTATTATAGTAACAACAGTTACGGGGAAACAGGTAGGTTAACTGAAATTTTCTCATGTGTATGTTGATTTTTTTCCCATGTATCTGTGTGGGTTGTAGCAGAAAGGTTTCCTTTATTGTGAAACAATGTGCTTTTTTTGGTGTAAGTGATTATACAGCTAAGGAGTCTTAACGCAGGTGAAATTGAAAGTGATGGGGAAGTGCAGTCTGGCTTGACATACTTGTAGTTACTCAGTATTATTCTCTGAATCTTGGTATTAGGTAAATCAGTCCTGGTCATTAACACTGTTCTGAACAGCTTAACTCTTTAGGCTGAGGACAGGGTGGAGAAACAGTGCTAATGTTTGAGTCTGTAGTTTACAAAGCTGGTGTTAAATTTAAAAAAAATAATAATTTTAAAGAAACAAAACCCCAAAACAAACAAAAACAACTAAACAAACCAACAATCTTGAAGTGCTCTGTTAAGGGACCATCTGAGAATGACAATGTTGTTCAGGTTTCTTTGCAGCAGGAGGCCTTAGTTAATCTGGTGAAGTTATGATCTAAACAGGTAAGAGAAGGCTGAAATAGTTGATGAGCTTAGGTTTAGATTTCTTATATTGACTGGAATGGTTTGAGTAGACCTCAACTACAAGCCCTGAAGTACAGAACTTCAGAAGTTGAAGTAAACCCAACTGTTTAGTAACTATAGTGATTTGATTTGTAGATCTTGCCATACTTCATGTAGCAGTCTGTCTGCTGATATAACCTTCATTTCTTGGTCTGAAGAGCATCTTTTTCACTAGCACCACAAAGCTCTTATTGTGCATATGGGTTTGTGTAATCTATTATAAAACAAGTCTGGAGTTATCAAGTCAGTGGCTTAATCCTTGTTTTTTAAAGCAGATGAAGCAGGTAATTGTAATGTCTTAAAGATCAAAGACTGCCTGGAAAAGTTCATGCTCAGATCTGGGCTCAGTCTAATGCTTTATTTTGAAGTAGGATGAACTGTAGCTAGAAGAATCCCCCAAATCTCCTGTAAGGTTGGGAGTGTTTCTTACAGCTGACGTGCTTACTAAAAGTTCAGCTTGGTGTGGTTAAACCTGAAGGTAAAATGATGGATTGAAGTTAAACAGATTGACTGCCATTGACTGGATTGCTTCTTTTCCTGTTACAGATGAGTAACCCTGTTTGGGTACAGTTTACTTTCCACCAAGTAAAGAGCGATATGGGAAGAGTAGGGAATACTTAACTCAGAATTTGACTTTCCTGGATGTTTCTTCAGAGTGGACTCTTAAGTAAATGTAGTAAGACTTGTGGTCTGAATTTTGCACATTCCCTTAAACTGAAGGGAATTTAATCTTTTTAAAGATTATTAAATTGTGTGCAGTCATCACAGGTTTTCCTAGATGCTGGTGCTTTTTTTGAGAGGTGGTTGGATTTCCCAAGACTTCCTTTTCTGTAAGGAACAGATGACTTAGTGTCAGTGTCTTGACTGCCTCAAGGGTGCATAATTTGCAAAATAAAAAGAAAATTCATCCTCGCCTACTCAGATGACTGAAGAGATACACTTGTAAATTTTTTTTTTAATCTTTTTTTTTTTTTTTTAACCTTGGAACTGCTAGGTGTGATCTTTGGAATGTGGGATGTAAACTGTTTTTGGGACGAAGAGGCAGCGATACCAGTATACAAAACAGTTAGCTCTAATGTTTTTATTAGAGCATTTCTATCAAGATCTCACCATGAGTTTTGTTCTTAACCAGTGATGAGCTATTTGCCTGTTTTGTAAGCAGTGGTACTTCTGATATTGCCTGTGTCAGTCCTGTACCACACTACTTCTGCATTGCCTTGTTCTGTACTGCCTGGCTGCTCTGGTGCTGGAGGGGATGAGGCTCTCTCTGTTGCCACCAAAGAGGAGGTGCTTTGTGTGAAGCTTTTGCGACTTCCCTAGGGACATACAATATGGGGCTATGTTGTGAGCAGACTTGGGCATTCACAGGGGTGGTGTAGTGTTGATACTCTTAAAAGACTCAATTGGCACTTGTAACAAATTTGCAAGGAACATCAACTATCTTTGCCATTAAGAGCTGGGCTGACTTTAGATGCAGACAAACTTTAAATTCATGTGCTGTTGGACAGGACTTATTTAATATTATACTTCGGTTACAAGTCAGGTGATGCCATAAAGCTGGCCTTGCAGTTTTACCAGTCAGTGTTGAGGTAGGATGGACAAGGAAGGATTTGAATATTCCTCTTACCTCTATGATGAGCTTGTATTTGAAGCAAGCTGGTCAGTATTTTTTCTAAAAGGCAGCTGTTCCTTTCATATGACCAGGTAAAGAGAGAGTATTGGTGTTGACAGGAGGGAGGAAGTTGTTTTCTCTCTTGACTGTTAGTGAATAGTTTCATTGCAGTTGCATAGCACAGTGGATTTAAGGCAGCTTAATAGGCGAAAGCACCAAGATTGTTGCTAGAAAAACTTTGAACTTGAAAGGGTTATGTTAGCTAACATAGCAGAAACAACAATCTTAGGATGCTTGTTAACGGAGTACTTAAAGGTTATAACCAGTCACAATTACACTGAATATTTACTGACAGTTATTTAGCTTCTTCAAAAAGCAGCTTTTATACTACTGTCAAAGCCTGGCTTCTCTTGAACTAGGACACAAATTTCTCTGCAACTTTGTTAAGAGCAAGCTGTGTTATTACTGGAACATGTTAAAATCCCCAAGCTATCTCACTGTGTAGACAGTCTGTAGATCTTATGCCTTGGATATCTGTCCAAGCAAACTAAACTTTAGTTACTTGTAGAACATATGACCTGTAAGTGGAGAAAGCTTCTGCTTCTGGAGCTCAGATGCTACCTATTGTTTTCTCCCAATTATTCTACATTCACCTGGCAGGGAGCTCTATTCTCATCCTCTATTGCCTCTTTAATAACTAAGGACTAAAAGTCAAGCTTGCAGTCCTGGTTTTGAATCTCTAGGGTAATGACTGAATTCAACATTGCCAGTACAAATGCTTGTTCTGTACAGGGCAAGTCTCTGACAAGGAGGAGCTATCACACATACTATTTCTGGATGAGGAAGCTGCTGTGCAGCAACGTAGAAGAGTTCCAGAGGAAAAGTATCTGTCTTTACTTACTAGTATTTGTCAGTGGTGGGGGGGAGGGTGTTTCCATAGTGGTGTTTCCTGAATGATCTGCTGTTCTCCTTATAGCACACGACTAGATAATGAGGAATGTTGATGTGGAGTCTCCTTCTCTGGAGGCTTTCAAAACCCTTCTGGGTGCCTTCCTGTGTGATTCCTAGGATATCCTGCGATCTCTAGAGATCCCTTCCAAACTGTAAGGTTCTGTGATTCTGTGACTCAAGTATCACTATCTTAGAACCTCCCTTATAATAGACATTGTGTCTGAAATACACATGCTTGTTTTTTGTCTGTGCAGGAATCCTAACCTGTGACTTTTTTTTTTTATTAGTTACTTCTGCTTTTGACCCCAATCTGTTGTTAGAGCTGCTGCTTTGAGGGCGTGTGGCAGATGATGCTTGTTTGTCACCATTACTGTGTCCAGTTACTCTTTAAAATAACTGTTGTATTCTAAAGATGTCTCTGGCACTTACTCTGTTTGCATAAGATACACAGGCTTGTTAACTAGTGCTTGTTTATTGAAGCTTACTCTTTTATGGCTTTGTAACATCAGGAGAATAGGAACTGATAATTTTGCCCTTTATCCAAAAGCAAATTACATTTGCAGCATCAAAAGGCAAAAAGAGTATAAGAGTCTTATGACATGTCATTTGGAAGCCTTTATTCTGTGTTCCTGCCAGCATTTACTGTGTATCTGTGTTTTTCTTAGCCTATGTAGGCAGGAAATAAGAAGTCATCTTCCTAGCTATAAGCACATATAAGGTATAGTGCTACTTCCATGTTCAAACTATGTTATGTTGACATTAGAGAAATGCTTTATTAATGTTTAAAGCCCAAGAACAATAAAACCCTCTTAATTCATGGGGTTTTTTTTTGTGTAGAGTTGTTTTTTTCCCCCTTTGGAAACTGCTCTAGATAGTAGTCGTGTAGGATGGGCTTATAAATAAGAACAGCTTGTTCAGCTAGCAGCTGCTAGCTAAAGCTTTGGTGCTTTTATTAATGAGCCTGTTGTCACAAATAGAAGGTGTTTGTTCTCATACCTCATTGCTACTTATACTTCAGACATCAGTGACATGGTTTGCTTGCCAGTCCCTTGAAATGACCTATTCTTCACACTGGCTGTGTGGAGTTTTAATGTGGTCTTTCAGGATTAGCAGGGTGCTCTACCTGCATGCTACTGTGATGTCACCATTGTGATGGATACTGAATGTTGATTGTCTCTGCAGATTTAGTTGATTGCCTGGCATTTCATCTGTGGCAAGCAGGACAATGGCTGCCAGCAAGAGCAAAAACCAGAGTTCCTTGGCTCTCCATAAAGTAATTATGGTTGGCAGTGGAGGTGTGGGCAAGTCTGCACTCACTCTTCAGTTTATGTATGATGAGGTAAGTAGCTTCTCTAAAGTACCAGTAGATACAGCTTACTAAACTATTTTAATTGAACAGGAGAACTAAGTGTGAGTAGCAGAAGAGCTAATGACTTGACTGGCAGGAGAAGAATGTGGGATTCTGGGAAAGGTGCCTTCTAGGCACATCTTTGGCTAAGGGTGACAAAATTAGCACTTCTTAGTAAAAGAACAATCTTCAAAAGACGTGCATAAGGTGCATGTTTGGTGCTTGTCAGAGTGTGCAGAGGATGTTGCCATTTGGCATCGAACTTAAATTTTGTTGCTGTTTCTTTTAGGCCAGTTAAGACTGAAGTCAGAAGTAGGTCTCCTGGCTGGATGATGAAGTAGGCCTGTTCACATCAATTATTCTGTAGTGGTATACAGGAAGTTAGATCTAGACTGGTATGTGAAGGGACATTAACTTTTGGATTACAGGACCACATATTTCTCTATAGGCTGTCCACACCTGCAATAGTAATGTTCAGTGAAGACCAGCCAGCTTTATCAGGCTCATGGCACAATGTTTTGTTGTATTTTGAGGCTGAGAGAAAGGATGTGTAAATACAAGTATTCTGTTAGATGTGTGCTGCAAGCAGTGGTTTTGTAACTGAGTGTTGAATGGACTAAAAGTGGGTAATTATGGAGCAGGTTCTGGTATCCAGCACCTGGATGCTGTCGTCTAAACCTGTTGACACTTCAGGTGGCTATACTTGAAGTGCACTCAAATGGTTTTTCTTGAAGCGGGAGATCTAAATAAAGCTATCAGATAGATGGTAACTTATACTGTGTCTTTGTCTCTTAAACTGTGCTGAAGTTGAAGTATTTCATGTAGCAAGAAAACTTATCTTGACTAGGAGACTGGCTCTTTGATGTATGAAGTGATTACATAATTTTATAATAAAACTAACGAGTCATGGAACTTTACTAATTGAATTATGAGAAGATTTTGCAGATTTGAAACATCACCGATACAAGAAAATAGAGGGACTGTTTGACAGTAATTGTAAAACTAATCCCTTTCTTATCTTCAGTTTGTAGAAGACTATGAACCTACCAAGGCTGACAGCTACAGAAAGAAAGTAGTTCTGGATGGTGAAGAAGTTCAGATAGACATTCTGGATACAGCAGGACAGGAGGATTATGCAGCTATCAGAGACAACTATTTCCGCAGTGGGGAAGGGTTTCTTCTTGTCTTCTCAATAACAGAGCATGAATCCTTCACAGCAACTGCAGAGTTTCGGTAAGTAGTTTCTCTCTCAAGCAGGGAGAAATGTCTGGTTTCAATGTAGCTTTGACAACTCTTTTTAAAAGCTACAGCTCTTAATCCTCTGTTAATATTTAATCAACTCTATTGCTCTCAGTAACAGGTGACTTAAACACCAGTATCCAGTCTCTGTCTTCACACCTGCAACTTAAGAGTACATAATGCAAGCAGCACCTTCAGGCCAGTAGCAGATTCTTGGACTCCTAAAAAACATGCATATTCAAGCCAATTTTCAGTCTTTATGGATGTGAAGCTCAATTATCTTAGAGCAGTACTTCTGCAATTAAGTCTGTCTTTTGGCCACATTTCAGACACTGTGTTGCTTGCTGCTAGAAGCAGGTGCTCTAAGGAAAGGAAGGATTAGCCTCCGCTCTCAGGTATGGATTGATGCCAAACAAGGGTTGGCAGCCAAGAAGTACTATTGTAGGCAGATGTATTCCTAGAAAGATGCACAGTAGTAGTAAATGCTTCCATTTTTGTTCTTGGGATTAGCAATTCTAGTGTAAAAATCAGCACCAGAGTGAGCACAGAAACTGCTTATGTGGTGTAAAAGACAAACAAGAGGTTTAAAACATTGTTCTGGTCTTGTAACTCATGTAGCCAGGTTTTTCAGGGCAAGTGTTCTAACTTTGATTTGATTATAGCTGTTGCATCAATTGTAGAAAGTAATCCAGAGATTACGTGGGACAGATGTACAACTCAAAGCAAAAACTTGCCTAAGAATAGGGAAACTGTTGGGAGTTCCTTACATTTGCTAGAATAAAAGCTTTTCATCACTGGCTTATGTTCTCTTTGCTTTGGTATTACAAGATCAACAGATACTAATTGGTACTGCAAATGCTGATGCTAAGGTAGACACATTTCTAGGATTTTCTATGGCAAACCTTGCACCTTAGGACTCCTGTAAAGATTCATAATGCCATTCCAACAGCAGGAGGAGACAAATGTAATCTTAAGTATAGGGTACTGTTCCTTTCTTAATAATTCTGTGACTTGGGTTGACTTCAGAAGACTGACAGTCATGAGGCACATGAGCAGAGCTGTTCTGCTTGCTTGCTCTAACTGAAGATGCAAAACGAGATGATTGAGCTGTTGTAGGACTGCAAAACTAAGTATTCAGACTATTTCTAGCACAAGATGGAGGAAGAAGTTAGGTACCATACCCAGCTTGGGTTTTCACTTATATGCTTAAGTAAAATACAAAGTTAAACCAAAAGGTTAAGACTTTGGATGAAAAGGAGTAGGAGTGTTTATCTTGGTGCTTTGGGGGGTTTTGTCAAACTTCTGTAACCACTAAACTATGTGTTGATTCAAGGTTCCAGAATAAAGCAATGAAAAAGCAATGCCCTCAAGATGAGGACCTAAAAGCACTGCCTTGGAGAATCCTCTGCTTTTTGATGGTGCAGACATAGTGAAAAAGTTAAATAGAATATTAATTGGAGTGACAGATCCCTAGAAAAATCTTCTCTAGGAACAAAGAGGAAGTGGGTAGTATGAGTCTCCAGCACAGAGGCTAAACTGCAGATTGATTTTCTTTATCCTATAACTTCCAGGATTCTTTAATTATGAAGAAAGTTAAATACTGAATTATGGGCTTATCTTTAAATTCTAACTCTCCTGCTGGTGCTATGCAGCCAGTGTTTGCTTTCAATGCCTCCGTAATATGAAAACGTGTGATGGTACAGTTGAATGCAGTAGCAGATTGTCTTCAGTGTTAATACTATTTTAGATTTTCATACTCTGCATATATTTGCTTGTTTTGTGGATAGAAAGTGTAGGCATCTGAAGTAGTGTGGTAACTCAGTGGGATGAGGCAGTGTAGCATCATGCTTATGCCTAGTTTGGCTCTTATTCATAACAAAATGAAGCAATCGAAACAACTGTAGACTGGTTCAGTTTTTCTGTCACCATAATGGACAGAAACATGTATGAGTCTGGCTTCAACCTATGTTTTACTCCAGTAATAGCACAGAGTGAGACCAATATGCAGCATCATTCTGCCACCTTTCCTGGAGGCTGATTGGTCCTTTTAGAATGATAGCTAGGTTAATGCTGATGGTTCAGAAGTTTTCCTGGTGTTTATGAAAGAGGAAAGTTGCTGGCATTTTAGTTCAGCCTTATTTAGTAAGTGTTCCCTTTGTGTAAAGTTTAGGTAGCCATTAAGAATGTCTAACAGATACTTACTATGGTACTCATGGAGCAGATCCTCCTCAAGGCTCTGCTAAGGCAGACGGAGAACGAAGCAGAGGTGCCTGATGATAACCAGCATGGCTTCACCAAGGGCAAATCATGTCTAACAAATTTGGTGACAAGTGGTGTCCCTTAGGGGTCAGTGCTGGGACCAGTGCTGTTTAACATCTTTGTCAGTGACATGGACAGAGGAATTGAGTGCACTCTCAGTAAGTTTGCAGATGACACCAAGCTGTGTGGCACAGTCGACTTGCTGGAGGGCAGGGATGCCATCCAGAGGGACCTGGACAGGCTGGAGAGGTGGGCCCAGGCTAACCTCATGAAATTTAACAAGGCCAAGTGTAAGGTCCTGCACCTGGTTCGCTGCAATCCCAAGCACAAATACAGGCTGGGTGGTGAGTGGCTGGAGAACAGCTCTGAGGAAAAGGACCTGGGGGTCTGGGTAGATGAGAAGCTCAACATGAGCCAACAGTGTCCTGGGCTGCATTAAGAGAAGCATTACCAGCAGGGCAAGGGAGGTGATTCTCCCCCTTTACTTTGCTCTTGTCAGACCCCACCTGGAGTACTGTGTGCAGTTCTGCAGTCCCCAGCACAGGAAGAACATGGAACTGCTGGAGAGGGTCCAGAGGAGGGCCACAAAGATGATCAGAGGGCTGGAGCACCTCTGCTATGAGGACAGGCTGAGAGAGATGGGGCTTTTCAGCCTGGAGAAGAGAAGGCTTCGAGGAGACCTTATAGCAGCCTACCAGTATCTGAGGGGGTCCTAGAGGAGGGCTGGGGAGGGACTGTTCACAAGGTCTTGTAACGACAGGACAGGGGGAATGGATTCAAATTGGCAGAGGGGAGATTTGAATGGAATGTTAGGAGGAAGCTCTTCACAGTGAGGGTGGCAAGGCACTGGAACAGGTTGCCCAGGGAGGTTGTGGCTGCTCCCTCCCTGGATGTGTTCAAGGCCAGGCTGGATGAGGTCTTGAGTGACCTATTCTGGTGGGAGGTGTCCCTGCCCATGGCGGGTGGTTGGAACTGGATGATCTTTGAGGTCTCTTCCAACCTAAACCATTCTGTGATTCTACTCAATCTACTGCCTTGGCAAAGCTTTGATTTTTTTGAGATGTGATGTAGAGTGGAAGTTGAAGATGGTGACTGAATGCTAAGGTGAAACTTCACAGGTGAAACTAGATGACATTTAAGGTCCCTTCCAAACCATTTTATGATTTTGTGATAAGTCTGACACTTGTATACTCATTCAGATGGGAATTTCTATTGGTAGTTGCTTTTCTGCTATGGAGTTCTTATTAGACACTTGTTATAAAACTTACTAAATGATAAAACTGTCATCATGGAAGTGTGATATTTTTATTGAAGACCACAGCATTATTGTCCTAAATTTGGAATAATTTTAAAGTGGGTATTGAACTGATGGGAAATGTATTATTATAAACTCTAGTATGCAGACCACTTGATCCACTCTTGATAAGAGTGGGCGTTTGTTGATACTACGTGTTTTATTTATATTTCATTTTTATTTATATTATTCCCTAATACCTGATGCATTAGGGAACAGATCCTGCGTGTGAAGGCTGAAGAGGATAAAATCCCTTTACTGGTAGTGGGAAACAAATCTGACTTGGAAGAGCGCAGACAAGTGCCTGTAGAAGAAGCTAGAAGTAAGGCAGAGGAGTGGGGTGTGCAGTACGTAGAAACTTCTGCCAAGACCAGAGCGAATGTAGATAAGGTAAGACAAACAATATATGCTCTGTTAGATCTTTGCTGCTGGCTCAACTGAGTGACTCTTGCTAGGACAAAAGCAAATTGACAGTTTGGGTTCTGAAAGCCTGATTACAGTAAATCGTTTAATAAAAAGCTCAACAGGAGCTGACAGTGTGTGCATGCATCCCAGACAGCTAACTGTCCTGGGCTGCCTTAAGAGAAGTGTGGCCAGCAGGGTAGGGAAGGTGATTCTCCCCCTTTACTCTGCTCTTATCAGACCCCACCTGGAGTACTGTGTGCAGTTCTGGAGCCCCAACACAAGAAGGATATGGAACTGTTGGAGCAAGTATGGAGGAGGGTGACAAAGATGGTCTGGAGCACCTCTGCTATGAGGACAGGCTGAGAGAGTTGGGGCTCCTCAGCCTGGAGAAGAGAAGGCTTCAAGGAGACCTTGTAGTTGCCTTCTAGTATCTGAAAGGGGACTACAGGATGGCTGGGGAGGGACTATTCATGAGGTCTTGTTATGACAGGATGAGGGGTAATGGGTTTAAACTGGCAGAGGGGAGATTTATTGTGGATGTTAGGATGAAGCTCTTTACAGTGAGGGAGGTGAGACACTGGAATGGGTTGCCTAGGGAGGTTGTGGCTGCTCCTTCCCTGGAGGTGTTGAAGGCCAGATTGAATGAGGCATTGAGCTACCTGTTTTAGTGGGAGGTGTCCCTGCCTATGGCAAGGGGTTGGAACTGGATGATCTTTGAGGTCCCTTCCAACCTAAACCATTCTATGATTTTAAATGAATGAACTTAATGGAATTTGAGTAATTAAGCAAATGCCTGTTTTAAAGGAGCCAGAGACCTAGTTTTCTTTTAACTGTTCATACCTGAACTAATATATTTCCAACAGTACATTGAGTATATGCGTTTAAGAATTCTCTGAAGTATCTTGTCCTGTTCACAGACTTGTCCTGTCATTATAACATCAATAAACTGCAACCTGTAGACACTTAAAAATTGATCCCACTTCCACACAAGCTGCATATGATGTGGCTGATGTTAAAAGATTCCACTGTTTTCTGCCAAGACTATTTCGATTTGTGAGAAAAAACTCTTCTTGTTGTCTGTCTCATTTTGATTTGTCCATGCTGGTGTAGGACAGCCATTCTCAGCACACCTCTGCTGCTGGCTTCCTGCATGACCAGTGGTGGTGCTGGGTTATGATGAAAGAGATATTAATTATGACTGTAGAGTGCTTTGCCAAATAGGAGGGGAAAATTGGGTTTGAGCTTTCCTTTCATTGTGTGGAGTGAGGATTTCTTGAAGAGGGTACCTTTTAACTTCAATACAGAATTTGCTTCCGAAGATCCATCTTTGTTATCTTCACTTGTTTAAAGGTCAGAAATTGTAAGCTGCTTTTCTTATTGGACAAAGGATTTTTTTCAGCTAGCTGTACCTTTAAGTTCTAGACAGATGCCTTTTCTTATATAGTGAACTAGTGTGGACTAGGAAGTGCTGTTGTTGCATATGCTGCCTAGTAGGACCTCTTTCTCTCATTCATTATTGGTCAATATTGTATATGAAACTTTTGAATGGAGACTTTTTGGTTATAAATGACATGGCATAACTTAAATGTGGTGAAGAATTTTGATTTGTAGAAAGTTTCTAATTTATGCACTGTCAGATGCATAAATTCTGTGTAGTTAAGACTTTTTTGCCTGTCAGCATCTCCTCTGACTAGCAAATACCTAGATTGTTTTATACTTAGACTAAGTTTCTAGTCATTTGGGGGTTAGCAGCAGTATAGATGTTGGAAGTGTACTAGTACAGTGTTCTAGACTTACTAGGTCTTGTCTAGGTGTCTTGTGCCATGTTGATTATTCCATATATAAGCACTCTTTTGTATGTGAAGACAAGTTATTTGCTGTCATGATGATCATAGAATGGTTTAGGTTGCAATGGACCCCAAAGATCACCCAGTTCCAACTCCCTGCCATAGGCAGGAACATCTCACACTAGAGTAGGTCACCCAAGGCTTCATCCAACCTGGCCTTGAACACCTCCAGGAAGGCGATTTGTATTTTACTATGGCTTCAATGCACAAAAACTTCCAAGAGGGTTTTGTGTGAAACTACTCAATTTCTGATCAGTAGTATGGCCTTGTTTCTGTGTGTTAGACTTGTGTAGTTCCCCATTTAAAAAAAGCCTAACTCGACAGTGACACTAAGTTCTTGTCCTGAGATCCTAAAAATTCTTTCCTAATAACACTCTACAGTAAAGTAGGCATTCAATCTTAAGTGGTGGCACCTAGACATCAGATGTACAGGGATAAGAAAACATGACAGTCATGACTTTTTTCTGAATCATTCTTATAACACAGGCAAAGAATTTTTTGTGCTTGACACTGTCACTTGAATGCTGTGTGTGGATTTTTAATTATAAAGTAGGTAGAATGCTGTTGAGCAAAATGGTCTTGTAACTACATGGAAAGGACAGGAGTAAATGCTTTACATGGTTAACAAGAGGTGATTTGCCTGGAAATGTTTCCTAGGTGGAGATAAATGTTCTCATGAATTTTGAATGCTACTTTTGTGAAAGACTGATTCAATGAAAAGCTCTTAAGACAGGGCTATTGAGTGATTTGATAGCCAGGTAAGATTGTGCTGCTGCTTGGCCTTGCCTGACATACTGTATAATTCTGGTGTTGTTTGTCACTGGAATCAGATGCCTAGGTTTGTGTCTGCTGAATCAGGTACGGTGTGGTGCTATGTTTTTATTTGCTGCTGAATACAGTAGACATCTGCTTTCTGATGGTGGATCTTATTTAATCATTCATTTTCTTCCCTCCTAGGTATTCTTTGATTTAATGAGAGAAATCAGAGCGAAGAAAATGTCAGAAAACAAAGACAAGAATGGCAAGAAAAGTGGCAAGAACAAGAAAAGCTTTAAAGAAAGATGTTGCTTACTGTGATGCTTGGGAACTGTAAATATGGATCTACAGGTGGATGGATAAGATACCACTAAGGATATAGGGCTGGGTTCATGAAAGGAAGTCTGTATTGACTCCTTTATCTTTTGCTTTGCATATCACACCTCAAAATGTGAAAAGAACTTTGAAACAATTTCTGGTATCCAACAAAACCTATGCCTACTTAAATGGAAATGGGCTCTGTCTTCCCAGTGTCTTTCAAAACTAGAAACTGTCAGAACTTTCTTTTTGCTCTGTCATACAAAGTACTTTTGTATTAACTTCGTAATACTTTCAGATGTTTCTCTTGAACCTCTACTAGCCTTAAACAAGCACAGCTGTTCAGGTTCAAACATTTTTCTCCCCCACTGTTAGTGCCCTTCTTGATGTTGCAAACTTCAGAAAAGCTAGATGACATCTGGTGAAGTGCTTGACTCTCCATCTTTTGTTAGTTGTCACTGATGCTTACTCTGAAATCTGCTGGCTTCCTTCCCACACTCCATGTAAGAATTAGTAACTGACACTTGAGAGTCAACTCAGAACAAACTTTCTTACATGTTGTATTTAGTCAATACAGTATTCATGAATCAAGCCTGTGGACTCAATTCAGACTTTTTAGGCAATGCAGAAATTGATACTTAAATATTGGCTAGATGCATTCCCCACTAGCCTGTCTTCTCATTCTTAAATTAGTGATATGGAGTGAGAAAATGACTTTAAGCTTTTCTTCAGAAGGAATAATTTTATTGCCATCCCTTTGAAATGCTGGTTTCTCCTATATATTGTGGCTAGATTCAATCACACTTGCTGTACATCTATCCCTTCTCCCTGGTACTGGAGTAGTGAAAATCAAAATGTTCATTCCATCAGTTTTGTTTATATTGGAGCACTTGTGATCATGTTGGGAAGCAGGAGCATCTGCATCTGTCTCTTGCCTTGCTGAAGATGAAAACTTTGTGGAAGGATGGGTCACATCATACAATCATGACTTGGAATAGGTGAGGCATACCTGCTACCTCTCAATGATTAGCTGGCTAGTGAGTTGTATGGTGTCAAAGCAAATTATGTGACAACTGCTTAACCTCTGTTACTGTTAATTTTATATGCACTTTCTCCAATGCACAGCAACCTAGCACATGGAGATCTGTTGAGTTTTACTCAGTTACACAATGGGGGGGTCATGTACTGATCAACAAAAAAAACAGCCTAGAAATGGAAAAGTCCATATTTAGCAGGACCTCTTGTCAGCTGACTGAACTGAGCTCTGTGATGGAGTTTAAATGCAGTTGCCAAAGCCCACTTTTGTCACTGTTTTGGAAAGTAACTCTCTTCTGATTGTGGGGTCTCAGTGAATTATGGCTGCCTTTCCTTTTGAAGGAGTAAAGAGACAAAGTAATAACTGTAACTGGCTTGACTGGATGCTTAAAAACAAAACTTATTTGGTGGAAGCGGTGTGTCATGTGGTTCAACAAAGCTACTGCAGCACTAAATTAACAAATAGTGTTTCTTCTTGAGGTGGAATAGTGAATACTGTTCAGTACTTAGTGTTGTAATTTTTGGCTGGATAAAAAAAAACACATTTAACATGTACTAGATCACCCTTGTGCGTTCCACCTCTAGACTTTAGAAAATAAGATGTGTTGGATATCAGAATCTCTGTTGGTCTGAGGTTTTACAGGGGCTTATCACAAACTCATTGTCTTCCATAAGTAGCTCAACTCGCCAGGCAACTCATGGGACTGGGGAAGCTGTACTAAATAAAAGGTGCTGTAATCTTTGTTCTTGTCAAGTTAAATTCCTTCTTTGTTAATCTTTTGTATGCACAGAAAAATATTCTAAGCAATTCTGGAAATACTTATCTGAACAGTGTAAGTAACTAATATTGCAAAGCCAACTTGTTAAGACAGTTTTGAAGTGGGGGCTGGGAGCATTCTCGCTGGTGGAATTTGTCCCTTGACTTCTATCACTTGTGTCTAAAGCTTAAGCACCTAATAGGACACTCAGAGCTGTTACCCTTATAGCAAAGCTTCCTCTTGAACTTCCACGGCTAAAGCCCATTTTTGAGTGTGTATTGTGTATACAGCAAATAACTGTTTGGTTGTAGAGGAAGGCACTTCACTTAAGTTTGGGTTTAGTTGAGACCTAAAGGCCAAGTCCTTAATTAACCTAATGGATAATCAACAGCTGAGTTCACATTACAGGCTTATCTAGGTCAAGCTGCCCTGAGGTGGATTGTAAAATGTGTCTTAATAAAACTGAATAAGCTTTCCTTACTAGATGAATAATGAACTCAGCAAAGCTTACAATGAACAGTTCAGCTGTATTGGCTCAAGAATTGCATGTTTTCATTTTCGATCTCTTAAAGTACCTGACAGTATTTGATAGAACAGATGAATTTCTACTCAGAATAGGAGTCTGTTAGTGGTATTACTGAAGTCCATGTGCTCTCCTCACTCAGATTATTTAACTGATAAAACTCCACTGCTGAGGGGGTCTTATTTGGAAGAACCTTTTTGGTACTCTGCTTCTGTACTTGTGACAGACTTCAGTTTTTAACTTTCTAGTCACAGCTTAAAATTTGGGTACTTCATAACAGTCAGCAACAAGCGTTCTAATTTGTGTCAGGAAGGCAATAAAATTCCCCTGGACTAGAATCCTGTTGCCTCCACCTCATAGTAGAAGTGCCTGAAAGCATGCCCTTCAAATAGCAGCAGTGTGATTTTAGGGTCCTTCAATGACATCTGGGTGTGCTTCCCTGGGCAGCAATGGACATCAACATTAGGTGGGTTGACTAGAGTAATAGAAAATGGTGCAGAGAAATCTTTGCTTTGGACTTGGAGGCTTCTTGTGAGCAGAATAAATGGAGCTTTTGCTTCTAATCTACATGAGTACTTGCAGATCAGCCACATAAACAAAGATGACTTTGGCAAGAGTGTGGTGGTGTGTGTGGTTGCATGCTAGCCCTGCTGTGTAGCTGAGGCAGCTGAAGACTGAATTGAAGCTGATATATTCTAGCAGCCATTACATATTATGTAATTAAGGACTAAGACTTCAATCAGAATAATGTGCTCTTAAATTGTTCTGGACCATGGCTGTAGGCAAGTAACTGAGTATTTGTATCTGAAGGTTATGCAAAATTTGATGGTGTACTTGCACTTAAGCATTCAAATATTATTCTTGTGTAATGGCTTGAAGTCAGGGAGCTGTTTACTGCTATATGCAACCTTCATATGTGACTTAGCTGTGAGTATGTATTCTAGTGCTCCAGTCTTCCTTTGGGTTTGAGCAAACACCCATGAGAAAAGCCTCCATTATAACAGGACTAAATTATATGAAAAAAAAAAACAAAACAGGTTAAAGTCCAGGAGTACAAAGGCAGACTTGACTCCTGTTTATATCTCCAAATAAGTGCACAGTTGCAATATGAAGCTCATCTCCAATGGTTTGTGCTATATGTGTTCTGTATATACAGATGCACCTTTACTGCAATGTCAAAGTGAACACTTGCCTTCATGAGAGAGATGTATGCATACGTTTACAGGGCATTAAACTTCTGTAAGATGCTAATAGCCATCTGAAGTTCCAGTTGAATCTTCTCTGACCAATATAATGCTTAAGGATACTTTAGGTCTACAGCATAAAAATAGACTGGAATGTAAGGGAATGGGGAGAAATGCATCCAAGTGCTCACCAATATTTGGTTTAATTTTTTACAAAGTGTTAACCCCCTGCTTCGGGTTGAGATGCCTATCAATAACTGCTCAAAAAGGGTACTGTTTATCAATTCAACTCAGAGTCTGAGTAGACAGGAGCTTTTTTCAATTGCTATGTAAGCATGTGTTGCTGTGTTCCCCTCCTGTTGATTTTATAGTTAAGGAGGGAAGAGGAACAAAAGCTATGATTTTTCACTGTAATCTCTACACTTCATGGGAATGGCAGGTGTTCTTCTTGGGAGGGAAAGGTGTTATCTCTAACACCAAAAAAAGAGGTTTAGTGTAGAGGAAGTGATTGTGGTTGCAAGGTATAGTAAATCTGCTTCTAAACTACGTATGCTATACTGTACAATGTATTGTTTTTCCTTTCATTGCTTTAGAGCTTTGTCTCTAACTTGCACACAATTTTTATGTCCTATAAACTGGTCACTTTTCATTATCATGCTAATACAACTGATTTGTATTACTATTGATAATAAAAAGAAAAACAGGCTGAATGTTTGTTTGTTACTGATTTTTGCAACATTCTAAAAGCATGTCTAATCCCTAAATTCTTGAACCAGGCAACTGCTGAATTTCAGTATCTAGAACTAACCTGTGTATCAAATCTTTAACATGATTGTATTACATACTGTGGGAGGTGAGGAGGTGACTAAGGCCCCAGCATGTTTTCTGCAGGTGGTCTGCATATGCTTCAGAACTCAACTGTTACAGTAGTTTTGATTTGTTCAGTTAGTTTTCCACAACCTAATTGGATCAGAGAGCTTAATGATAGTGATGCTTTCTTCAATTGCTTTTGTGGCTCAGATGACAAAATAAGCAACATTGTATGGAAATACTGGTCCTCAGCCTGACAGGCTTCATTCTCTGTGCTGGGTTGCCATGACCAAACTGCAACAGAGAGGCTTAAGGTGCCTGTGAGGCAGGATAGTTCAGGACAGACTTACTACACTGTTGTGCCATTTAATTTGGAGTGGCATAGAACTGAGATTCATGGTAAACTCTAGGTGCAGCTTCTGCTGCCACTGCTGTACAAGTTGGAAGCAGAACATCTGGCTGACAACTTCTGGCTAAGGATTAGAGCAACTTGTTTGTGTGGTGTTTGCCTCGTGTTTCAGAATGCTGTGGTGCTTTATGTAGCTTTCCTTTCTACAAAGTAATAAAAAAATAAAAGAAACCTGCAGCAGTGAAAGGGTAGTATGAAAAACATTGTGCAGGAGGCAAGAGAAGGTTTTGAGCACAGCTGTATTACATTCCTGTACCTAAAACCCAAACTGGTACTGTTTGCTTCAGGTATTCTGTTATGCTTGTGAAGAACAGGTCTTCATAAGTTGTAGCAGGATGAAACCGGAGAAGGAAAATAATTTTTTTTTTTTTTTCCCCTCAAGGAATTACAGCAGATGCATTGTATGTATGTATATAGCTTGACTGGGTCTTTGTGCTTGCTTGTGTTCCGCCTCAACCAGAGCGCTTAACTAGCATGGTTCTCTGTGCTAAATGCTATGAGAACTTTTGGGATGGTACAGGCACCTCTTCGTGAGAACTGTTAGCTCCATCTTGTGGCTTTAAGAGTTAGATGCTCTACCATGGAGAGGGGCTGCCAGCATGCTCAGACGAGCATACAAGTAGCTGCTATTAATCTGCTACCTGAATTACCTGTGGAAACCCACACTAACTAGATTCTTCTGTTCTCATTGTTCTGCTGTGTGATTCTTGCATGCAATAGGAGACGTCGTTCTAAATTAAAATTTTCCTTTTGCATGCAAATGCTAGTGTTAATTATTGCCTAAACAGTTGAGCATGCAACAGAATGCTCAATTTCTCACAAGGATGTTGGCTTTACAATTTCTATGGCATTAAACCGGTTTGCATTGCAAGTGTAAGTTTGTTTGCTCACTGAGCAGTGATTTGCATGCTAGAAAGGATACTTACTGTTCCATGAAACTATGCAATACTTCACAAAGCATATTGTTTCTGAGGTTTACTAAAGATTCTGGGTTTTCTTTGGAATATCAAGTCTTAATTGGGGGTGTGTGTATAGAATATCCTATTCTTAAAATCTTTTTCCTCTCTCCCCTTTCCTACTCCTCTGTTTCTCCCCCACCTCCCAAACTAGTCTGTGTCTGTGGGAATAGATCTACTAGGCAAATACAGCAACTGGCCTCTTAAGCCTTGTAACTCCAAAGGGAGCTGGAGGTAAAATCCAAAGGTGAGATTGGGGCCATATGCTCCACACTTCCCTTTCTGATAAAGTTGATTAATCTCCAGAGTTTACAGTAAGTTCTCCTCAATGAGCTTTGTTATATGGCTTTGAGGCAGAATCATGTTTTTGATATAATCAGAGTTTACAGAGTTTGTTTTTAAAATCTAATGTTTGGGGTATTGGAGGCTTTATTCATCTTGGCTTCATAGGCCAAATACCAGAACTCAAGGACGAACTTGTGCATACATGTAGCATTGAGAGACAAGGAAAGTTGCTCTCTACTGTTTAATAGTGTTCTGGTTTTGTTTTAAAATGAAAACACATACAACAAACTCAGCTTGCTGTTTGGATGAGTGTTCAACCTGTGGTCTGTATGAGTGCTCTGTAACATGATTATCCTCCCCACAAAATGATGGCATTACCCTTTCTATACATGTAAACAAGGAAAACAACTGTGGATTGGGGGAAGGAGTAATTATCTTAAAATATAGCTGAATTCTTTCATCCTTCTAAATGAAAACCCATCATGGTAACATTGCAGTCATTCAGTTTGACTGTTCAGCTCTAGGGAGGCTGATGAGAACCTGAGAGATGGTCCTGGTCAGACACAGACCTCACTGACAGAAGTGTCCTTGCCCAGAATGAAGAGATTCAGAAATCAGAATTTTAAACTTTGTTTACTGCTTGGAAGGTGGAGCTGTGAAACCAAAACCTTCTAGGCTGCTAAACAAAACCTCCAGGGTGTCCTGGTCATGGGTGTGAAAGAACTTCTTTTACTCTTGGGTCCTTGTTTTCATTTCCTTACGGGCCTGCATGGTTCTTTTTCATTAGATGTTCATCTTTACCCTGGAGTTTCAAATATTCTTAATTCTACTTGGTTTGAGACAGCCTAAATAAGTGTGAGCCCCTCTTTCACTCCTGATGACTGTACTCCATTTAAGTGCTGAGCAGTGCCACTGGATGACAGGCACTTGCATCTGCATCCTCAACTACAGTCAGCTGCCTGCTTTCAGCTCAAGACTGCAGAACAAGAGAGTGAATCAGACTAGAAGAGCAACGTCCCTCAGAAGGATTATGAGCACCAGGAGAGCTGGGCACTTCAGACTGTCATAATGAAAGCTTCTTCCTGCCTGAGGAACAGTAAAATATATGATTCACCTATTCCTCTATTCAAGTTACAGCTTTCTTATGTGCTACATTGAGTAAATCCATTTAAGCAATGGCAGTAATGCAGCAAACAGTTGCGGAGGGGAGGGTAATGCTGTGCCTGTTTGAGTTGTTTTGATTTGCCTTTTTTTTTTTTTTCCTCTTTTCCCTCCTTGAACAGCACGGAGGGAGGAGGGCAGGCAGAGCTTTTCCTGCGTGGGAATAAAGGCCACATTTGCAGCTTTGCCTCAGGAGCTTGAAAACCATAAGTCAGGCCTCCAAAACTACATTTAGTTTAGAAATAATGAGATGCTTTAGTAAATGAAGTTGGAGTTCTTTTTCACAATCTTTTTGTTTCCAAGCTTTTTGAGTACACCTGCTTTGTTTGCAAGCTTGCTTTCTTTGACAATGATGGTAGAAGTGTTTTTGTTTGTTTTTTTTTCGTTCAGTGAAAACAAAGATGTTCTTATGCTTGCTAATTCCAGCACCTGGGGCATGTGTTTTAAAATATTGTGGCATTTGGAGAGGAGTTGAGGCAGGACGCATGAAACACTCAACTTCAAGCCCTCTTTCTGCTGGGTCACCATCCTGTGCAATAGAAATCTGAAGGATTGCAAAAGCTGAAGCATAAGGACCCCTGTTGGTGGTCCCAGTGTCTGTCTTGGCAACTTGCCAGGAGCCCAAGGGATGCACTTAATTTTATTCATTAGCATATTTTTAATCAAATCCATCAAACCACAATGTTTCCACATGTCTCTCCCATGGCAGATGAACAAAAATAGGTCAGTGCTCAAGCACACCTTTAACGTGCCACAATTCTGCAGTTTACTGTTCTGTAGTTGCAATTGGATAGCAAATGGCCTGTCTTCTGTATCTGGTGAAAACTTGTGGTGAAGAGGACTTCACTTCTCTCCAAAAGAGGAAAGCAGGTGGAGTTTGTGTGTGATACCAACTGCTTTCCAGTCAATGCCTAGTCAGAGGGCAGGAAGAGCTGCTTCTGAATCCTCTCTAACTTAGCTTCAAATTTACTGCATTTGTTTAATGTTAATTTCTAGTGAATAATCAAGCAGGTTGTAATGTCCAGGGCTGAATATATGCTGGTCCTAATGAACCTTCAAGACTGCTTATGCTTAACTTAATAATAGGCTTTTTACATTCTTGTCACCTGTAACCTACCTTCATATACCTCATGCTGCCAACCGATCTCTAGCCAGGCAAGGAAAATGTTGCAGTATTGAGATCGTGTTCACACTTGCAGCTGAGACGTGTCTTGCCTTGTTTCTTATCTCTGAATTGTTCATAACAAGAGCTAAGTAAAAATTACTCTTCATGTTTTTTACATGAGCTTTCAAAGTTGGTTCTGGGTGGGGTGAATATTGCATCAACATCAAGTTAAAACTTATCTTTTGTTCTTCTTTTTTGGAAAGAAATAGGGATATGAGTTCCAGGGGAACAGTCTTCCTCATGAGACAAAAATTGGGTAAAATCTGAAGTATTAAATAGGTTTGGAATATTTGAAATGCAGGTCTATGATGAAGGAATGCCTGTTTTACTTTCTGTTTTCTGTCTTTTATTCCTAAAAAAACTCACCAACCAACTCAGGACTTTTTGTTCAACAAGTCAATTCAGATTGTTCTGAATGTAGAAATTGGAATGGACTTGCAGCATGTTCCTAGCTGCGGAAAAGCTTAGGAAGCAAAAGGTGAAAATCTCTGCAATATCCAGGCCTGTTTCCAAGCAGCTCCACCTCTCCTAGTAACCCTTTCCTGCTGACAACACCATCACCCCAGACAGCCTGCAGCAAGTGACATATGCACAGAGCAACCTCACTTCCCTCTGCTGCTGGCTGATTCTCCCTTTTGGTCAAGGGCTCCTTTACAGTCAGTTCTTGTTTTGGGAGCTAACCCAAGAGGTGAGGGTAGGAAGGGTGGCTTAGCAAAACCAGTTAAAGGTGCCAGGAGTTTCCTGCTAGGAAAGCTTTTAGTATGCAGTTTTGTGTCAGAAGAGCAAAACCAGAATATAACCTCTGAAGTCTGGAAGTCGAGTGAGAAGATGGTCTTCTCTGTTGTGCACCAGATAGTCTTTGCTAAATAGCAAAATATCTTTGCTATGAGAATGGGGACCTTTCCCTGCATCTTTGTTGCAGGCCTGTAGTAGTTCACAACAGCAGTTGCACTACAGGCATGTACTCTGCTTCTTTGCATTTGCTTTTCTGTTCATTCAGTTCTTCCACTTGTGCTGTAAGAGCAGTTTCTACTGACTGCCGTCAATCACTTGCTGACTTTCAAGTTAACACATAAAGTGTTTGTCTTGTTTAACTCCACCTGGTCTTACACCTGTATTCTTTTTCTGTGAAACAAATTCAGCCCCATTATCTAGACACAAGATAAGCTACATAGGACCAATTTTGCTACAGGCCTCGTCCCACAAGTTTGTTTTTGCCTTGTCACTTAGAGGGGGAAGTCACCTGGCAACTTCAGCCTGATATCCCAGCTCTGTAATGACTACTTTTTGGGCAGACCTGGACAGCATTTATTGCACAGTGGTTTGGACTCTGGGAGAGCTCTGTCTGCTATTGGTTTGTGGACTGATAGCATGGCAACAATAGAGCTCTTTCAGTTTGCAGGAAGCAGACTTGCAGAAGATCTTGGGCATCGCCGTGGAGTGTTGCAATACCTATCCTTGGCAGCCACTACAAACTCTAGAGCTTTGCCTTTCTGTAGTGAAGCTTCCTGCACCATGCACCACCTTGAGATGGCAGCTATCAAAACTAAAAGGCTGCTTTCCTGCCTGAGCAAGTGAGGGGGAGCACAGCTCCTTAAACCTACCTTGGTGGGGGGTTGAGGATCCCTTGGGCTTAACAATTTAAGTTGTCTTGGATTTCTTCCAGGACCAGTGTGGGTCCATTCTTGGAAGGCAAAGGCAGGGTGGTTGGCAGTGTGGCAATGTTTTGTATACACTGCACTCAGCGCTCAAAAGGCTAGCGCCGACCACGGGGAATTTCACATGGCTCAATTCCTTTCTGCCCCAGGGGAGCGTGTCTCTCTCCTCTCCCAGCAGTGTGCTTACCAGGGTATGCTTCATGCCATGAATGGGACTACCTCTGTCCTCTTAATCAATTCACAGGAGATCAGCTTTAAGTTCCCTGTGTCTTAGAAGGCAAGGTGGGAAGAAGGAAATCCTGGCCTTGTGATTCTCTGAACTGTCTACTTAGAAAGCTGTGAGATCACATTCTCTTTGGCATGCACTGACTCAGCTGGAGGGTTGCAGAATGCTTCTGTCTCAGCATCACCACGTAGCCTGCTCCTTCTGAGATGATGTGGCTTGCCTCTCATGCTCCCCAGTACTTCTGTCAGGCAGGGAAGCAGACTGGGCCCAGCTATGCTTTTGTGAACTGTTGGACTGCTGCCTAAATTAAGGTATAAATAAAAATAGCCTTACGCCCATGCCCTCCACCCACCTTGAGCTCATTTAGAAAAAGGGAAGAAAAAAAATTATATTTAGTGCTACATTTTTGAACACCTGATCTGGAAGGTGGGCAGACTGAAGACACCTGCTGCACTGATTCCTTGGGGGAAGCACGTCAGAGATGTTCATCTAGTCCTTGCAAGGGACTGAACTCCAAGATGGATGCTGCAGGCTCTACAATGCTCAGAGAGTCCTGGCTTTCCACTAAAGCCCATGGCAGGCAGCTGGCCATCTTGAATATATCATTATGGAAATCATTACCACAGATGCCTGAGGTTTCTTCACATTTTGCTATGACATAAGTGGGTTTAACATATAAAATCAATTAATGGGAGGAGGAATTCAGCATCACCTAAACCCACAGATTTTTTAAAAATGAAGTTGTGGTAGCAGAAGTTGGATAAGGCAAAGCACCATCTTGTGTCTCCTTGAGCTTTCTCTTGACTTGCATGCACAACATGGTTTGTACAACAGAAATTTCTCCAAAGTGGACACTGAGCATCAGCCTCATTTCTCATGAGACACGTCCAAGTAGTTCATTGTGCAGTGGTTAATTTACTTTGTTGCCGTCTAGGAGACACAGGTATATTACGTGCGGCCATACTGGTGATATTAAACAATATAAGTCTCTTAATTGTAACAGCACACCATTGCCAGTAGTAGGAGAAATGCTGTGACCAAAGGAACACCTAAGAAAATGAAACAAGCGCCTTTAGGTATGTCTAATATTCACTTTTTATGTCATGGTAAGAGGACTATCTTTACTCTCTAATACAGGGATACTATGATGCCTAGATAATTGATCATCTTAACTTTCCCCAGACTCTGACATCTGGAGAGAGCTGTGGTGGGTATTGCTAATTCTTTATATGGCCTTAGCACTTCTCACCCTGAAGGACCAGAACTGTTGAACTCTGGACCATAACTACCTTCCTGTATTCCCCAGAAGGCCACACTAAATGAGGTTGTCTTAGGGAAGTCCAGCTGTGCAATAGCAGCTGCTGCCTTATACTTCCCTAAAGGGAAAGTGGGCCTTGTTTTGGAGTCCTACGGGACCAAGTGACAGCAGGGCTTAATTTTCTCTTTGTTGGTATCCTTCATTGCTCTTGGAGAGATGGCCTGCAAAAGAGGGTCTCAAAGGCTGTGCAGCAGCCACATACAGTCTTTATTGCAGGTATTGTGCTCATGCACAATTCAGAGCAAGTACCACTTCATGTTAACCTCTAGTAAAGAGGAGTTGTGGAGAATGAAAGAGCTAACTGGGTTTGCGTTGGGCTGCTTTAGTACCTGTGCTGAAATTTGGCCAGGGAAACAAAGCTCACACCTTTCATGGTTGCACACAAATAAACCAATATTTCCAAAGGATCTTCCGCAACCACTATTGGTGAGGATTTATCATGTATAGCATCCAAACCTGAATGCACCTGGCTTATTGTAGGCTCATTGGTGATTTGGGTTATTTTGTTTGTGTGTTTTGTTTTGTTTTGTTTTTTTTTTTTAATATTTAATACTCCATTTTCAGCTGGAAATTATTGATGTGACCAGAGTTCGATTCCCTTCAGCAGTTTCTCCCTTCCTCCCCCCACCTTTTCGCACTCCCTGAGGTCTGACCATCTGGAAATCCTCCTCCACCTCTTCATCATGTGTGAATTTCCACCTAGGGCTGAAAGTGTCACTGTACTAAAGTGTGATGCATTAACACATTGAGGCAGAAAGCAGAGGGGAGTTGGGGATTATAACACTTCATGACCCACTCCACAGTCATTCTATGATTTAATCATCTTTATCAGCCTGTATCCTTTCCTTTGTATCCTTGCTTTTCCCCTGTATTCTTTATGAAATCATTCTCATAATTAAAAAAAAAAAAATCAAAACTCCATGCAAACAAGTGAAGTGTAGTACCTTGCCTCGAGACTAGGATCACCTGAAAAAGGCAAGTGCAAACTGGGGGACCTGGACTGTGCTTTCACAATGAAGCTCACTAATTATCCATGTCTCATTACAAACTTGGGGTTCTTTCCTACCATCTGTCATGTATGTGACCTGAACAATTATAAATTTTATTTTAATACATAAATATATAAGTAGTAATAATGCTATCTTGCACAGAAATGAAGCCAAGCCCTGCAAACTGTATGCACTGTTGGTTTATCCTTTCAGCAGAACAGAGTGGAAAATTCACTAGTTTAGAAGTTGGTTACCTGCTTAGCTTTCTTCTAACTAAATACTGAGGCTTATTATGCTTCAAATAAATAAATAAATAAATTTCTTTTGTGGCTTAGTTGCTGTAATCATCTTGGATGTAATAATGTTACTAGCCTCAGGGCAATATTTATTAAGATTTTAATTTAAAATCTTTCTGTCCTTCAGCATTTAAGCAGAGGAAAACCCCATCTGGAGTAGCCAAAAAAAAAAAAAAAAGTTCCATCCTTTTCTTTTTCATTCGTTCCCCTCCCCTAGGCCCTCTCTCCTCTTTTAGGCAAAAGCCCTAGAATGAAGCACTTTCCTGTTGTAGCTCTTCACCTTCCTAACATTTTAGTACCTGTGTAGGGTTGGTAGACCCAATGTCTGCTTAATATAATACATATGCTCCTTGTTGTCCATTTTTGTTTCTTATTCTTGCGTAACCATCTTTTTGTTCTTACCCTTGCATACCATTGTAGTTTACAGTAGTATTTTCATGTGCTGTGATTTATTCTTGATAGTGCTGTTTGTAAGGATCTAAACTACGGTGATAAGCATGTGTGTAAGACACACAATCATCATAAATGGCAGAGGGCTGTGGAGCAGTTGTAGGGTTATTCTTTACTAGTGAACTGCCCTACTTCTGAGGAGATAATGGCAGCAAAATAACAGAACAAGAACTGCTTGTAACCTGGGCAATGAAAAGCTCCTACAGTCTTAAAAAGTCATTTGAGGGAACCATCTCAGTCAAATTTCTAGTTAAGGGGACAGCCTGAGTTGTCATATTGTATGTGCTTTTCCAAGTGTTTTGGAAGAAATGGAAGATAGTAGTGCACAAGTTGTATAGAGTTTGCAATCTGTTTTGTTTTAATCTTAGATTCTCTCATGAAGGGACAGACAATGCTGACTTGTAAGGGGTAAATACCAAGCAGGGCAGAAGGTGATTCAGAAATTTTTTAATAATCTCCTCATGTGATTTAGCAGAACTGGAACACTAGCAACAAGTGGTGGCAGAGAACTTTGGTTGTAGCTAATGTCGACGTAGCAAACTTGGAGGGTGAGACAGCTTGCATGTACTTGCTAGAGGCCTGCAGTGGCTAAACAGCATGGAGCAAGTGGCTATAAGTCTTGTAGGCCAACTCTCACACTAAACCGATAGATCTCCACTGTGACAGTGATACTGCTCTGCCTCGGTGAGGAACCTCCTTGCATGAACTAGGAGACCTTGGTGCTGTTACAGGAGCTGTTTGCTCCTGGCCCCTGCAGTGAGTACATCAGTCAACTTATATTAAAACCACCTTTAACCCGCTCCTATGATGCTCTTGTGCAAAACAGCAAAACTTCATAACTGTTTTGTTTGATACACCAAAAGACACACGGAAGCAAGACTGGGCAATTTACATATGCACAGATTGAAAATTTTGTCATACAGCACTAAGGCCATACTTCTAGTGTCAAGCTCCGTGAGAATGATTAATTCCTGTGTTATGTTGCTTTTCTCAATGATTTCAAAGGAACTTATGGAAGGTTAAATGCTGCTAACTTACAGGTAGTGAGAACAGAGTGAAGAGGAAGAAATTCAAGCCTAAGCACAGGTCTTCTGGCTGTATCCCATCCCACAGGCAGTAGGTGTGGACACTTCCTCTGCGCTGTCTGCTTGCTTGTAGGAAAAAAGAAGGTAGCTTATGTTCAGGTACTTGTCAAGTGCTATTGATTGTCCATCAGGAGATGACTCGAGCTTCTGTACTCTTCTGGTACTAGCCACTTTTTTGCTTCTGAGCTCCATTAAAAATTGTAGGGAAACCTCTCCATCTTGTCACCACTCCCCAGCTGTCACTGCTTTTCCCAGGAATGCTGATTTTAACATTGCTCTGTTTATTGATCTATTAGATGTATCAGTCACAACTGGATGTATAGAAGGAATGCACGAGTTGACTTCTAAATGCATTGCCTCAGTGAGTACCATTTAAATTACGAGAAGCCAAGTTTTAACTATTTTGTTTACCACTTAAATGCAGATTTTATTTTTACTCACTTTGCTACTTTGCAAGGCTTTTGGTGTCAACTTAAACATGAAAATCATGTTCTTTAACAGTATGTTAAAAGTGTTTATATGTTAAAAGTGCTCACCACAAAGCAGACACTTCTTTGTTGGGCAACCAGCACAGCTTTTTCATGTTGTCTGTGTGTCCTCACCCATCCCAACCTATTTAGGTCAATTCAAGCAACTTCAGAGGAAGTCACTGCCTGGTTATAAAGCTACAGCTTTGGGTGGCAGAGGACAGACTATGCAAGAGAGATGAGCACTTTCTGGCTGTCAACAAGCAGTGGATAGCTTTAATCATCACATGGAGTATCCACCCAATGGTGTTTGGTGCCCTTACTTTGGACTCTGAAACAGGTCACTGAACTCAGTCCTTTTGCCAAAGTGTATGCTGCTTGGTGCAGAGACCTGCTTGAGGCCAGATACCTGACTACATCACTTCATTACTCATGAGATCCACCTGCACTTTGTTCACCACAGTGAACCTGAGAGCTTGGATGAGAACCTGCCTGGAGCACAAAGGGGTCATTGAAGAGGACCTACCGGCCAGCATGTTATCCATGAGGCATTTACAAGGTAGCTGAAGGGAGTGGGACTACAGCTGTGTTAAAGCAGGTGCAGTAGGAGTGGGAGGCTGAGGCTGTGAGCATACCCTGGCAGTGCTGCTTCCCCCTGACACTTATGTGAGGAACTGGCATTCAATAGGTGCTCTTCAAAACCTTTTGGGAACTCTGTTTTATTCCTCTGTGACCCATCTTCCACAATCTTGTTGTGTCTGCTTTAGATGAGGAGTTGCCAGTTAGGTTAGGTCCTTTGTTTCTGCCTGCTACGGCTCCTTTTGCCAAGCGGTGTTCAGAATAGGACCTTTTTTTTCGTAAGAGACAGCAACTCTCAGCTGACAGTTTTCGGTCAGTGAAGCTTGGGCAGGACCAAAGGAGCCAGATTAACCTCTTAGTGTATTGTTTTCATGTGTTAGGTCTACCTTTGTCAGTTCAGAAAGTGTCCAGGTCATCCAGAATGGCATTTACCTACTTGATGTTCAGTAGGGCTTTCCCTTCTACAGAATTATGCTGCTTTTGAAACATCCACTGCTTTTGCTACTGTAGCTTAAAAAGTAATTGGGAACAGTGAAGAATCCATCTGGCTATGGATACATAATTTCATCTGAAGCAGAAAAATGGCATTAATAGAAACACCAGATAGAGCACAGCACTCCCAGCCTGACCCTGTAACTATGTGTCTCAGTTTTTCTCAATTTCCTGCAAGACGACAATGTCCACCTTGTAGAAAGCTCCTTCAGATACAACACAGAAGTATATAAGTCAAGGTCTAGCTCTGAAACTTCTGTGGGATAGCAATGGTTTTCTGATGTGCCATTTAAAACAGATTGCAAAAATCCCCCATATAGTTGCAGCTATATGAGGAAAAAAAAAAGAAAAAAAAAAAAAAAAAAAAAAAAAAAAAGAAAAGAAAGAAAAGAAAAGAAAAAAAAAGTGCTTTTTCCAGGATAGCCTATTTTATCTGGGAATGCTTGCAGAAAAAGATGCTTGTGCTAGTAAAACTTGTATGTGCTGGTTATCAACAGAGAAGCATTTCTAGTGCAAACCGACCTCTTATATACGAAGCTTTATTCAGTTCAGCCATCAGTACAGTAAAGAAAATCCTTCCTCAAAGGGATTAGTAAGGTTACCTAAGAGATATTATTAATGGTTTAAGAGTATAAAAGGTGATTTAGCAATACGTGAAGGGCTAGACCTTTTGCTAGTGCGAATTGTTTGTTGTCCCACTGAGGGCATAATGGAAAGAGCAGTGAGGGAGCTGCCATTGTCTGATCAGTTTCTAGAGCTTCCCACTGATTCAGCAAGGTGCATAGCTGCACTGGCTGGCCTCTCCAAAGGCATGCCTTTTTCATCTGCTGCCCCTGAGAAAAGCTGTGCATAAGCAAATAACTGTTATACAGGAAGAGTTGTAGTGGTTTGATGCCTTGGAAACATGATGATTGACACTACCTGAGGATCTCAGTTTATACCGATTTCATTATATTAGTAGCTTTAGTAAGCATCAGATTGCAGTCATGAGACTTTTTGTTTTTACAGAAAATACCCTCCAATATTTTAACTTCTTACAAAGGGGCTCCCTGGCTAACCGTGTGCTTCCCCATTAAGCACAAATCCCAGCCATTTCCTCGCCAGTTTCCCCTGCATTTAATGTATGGAAAAGCATGACCCTGAATCAGATGAATAGCAGCCGGTTTGAGAAGGTGTGTGTGAAAATGTATCCTCACGCAGATGAGCTCAGAGCAAATAGAATAGAGGGGAGGAGGAGGGGAGAGCAGAGCTGGGGGAGTGTGAAGCTACCCATTCCCTGATACTTCAGCCACTGTGTGTAAGCAACAAGTTTATGCCCAAGGGAAAGAACTGAAAGCTGAGGTCTTAAAATTAACAGTGCTTTATGGCTCAATCGATAAGCCCTGCTCCTCGAGCAAGATTAGAAATCAAATGGCACATTTCTCTCTGTTAACCCTGTTTGCTCTCCCTGTAGGCTCTTCTACCTGAAAGCATCAAGGGTTTGATTAAGTTCTCTAGGAAGAAGCCAGGAAAAATCCATTGTGAGAGCTGCATCCAGAATGCTGTGCTGGACACACTTTAAATAACAATAGAGGTTATTATTGTTGATGGTAATTGCTAGAGAAGATAAGTCTTCTTAATATTTGAATATGCAAAATGGCTTTGGCTAGATGAAAAAAAGGGGGGGATGGGAGGGCAGGAGGACAAAACATGCTACTGCAGCAAATAACAGGGATAATTAAAAATCACTGTAGGTAAAATAGAAAACCTTCTACTAGAAATATCTCCCCAGGTTTGTTATCCCCACTGAAGGCATGATATTTTCACTCTTTGGCATTTCATTCTTACTGGGGCAATGACATAGTTGTTTTCAAAGGGAGAGGGACTCTGTTTGCACCTATTTCTTGTTTGACAGTGACCTCTACGAACCAGTCATCACTGCTCTCTGCCTGTTGTTTTCTTGTTAGCTCTTTGCTGTCAAATTAATTACTGTGAAGTACTAAGCTTGTTGCATTCACGTGCTCTCATTAGCTCACAGGATGTCAGAGTGATTGGATTTTTAGCATTATTTCTTTTTTTACATTCCAGGCTTTCCATTCAAAACCCGTTACTGGCAGGGAGGAAATACTGTATCTAATTTTGATCTCCCATCAGGGTAACTCCAGTGATACTGAGGATGTGACTTACAGTGCTGTCTGGGCAATTAGACCGTGTTTATATTAAATCCAACATGAACAGTCAGGTTGGGATTGCAGTGTGATTTTGAAGCACAGCATTAAATGTTTTTCTTTTTGCAGTACAGAACAAGAAAGTATTTATGATGAGAACAGAGTTTATCCCTTCCATTCTTGCACCAAGGTAGTGAGCTGGTCCTTCAGTTGACCCTTTTAATGCTCCTGCGTTGCTTGTATTAGTGACAACTAGCAGAATGCATGTGTGTGCAGTCCAGGAATATATGAGAAGTTTCATTCCTCTTCTTCTAAGAACTGAAGTGAGCTTAAGGGGCTTATTTGCTGACACACTTCAAATTTGTCTGTTCTGCATCTGCCCGTAAAAAAAAAAAAAAAAAAAAAGTCTCACTGAAGACACAAATCTCAATGAAAATGCAAATCTTAATACCTTTTGTTTAAAATTGTTGGGGGGGTTGTTTGGTTTGTTTTGTTTTTTAACAAAGGAGCCAGCAGCTCGAGTGTCTCGGCCCTCTCCCGCGCGATAGGAGGCTCAGTCTAAGATGCTCCTTTGCCTAGTTCCGAGCACTGGCTTCACCGTGCCTCTGCATCCTAGCCCCAGCCCTCCGCCTCTGAAANTGCTTCCCCGCATGGCCCAGAGGGGGCGCCCTCTGCCCAGGCTTCCCCGCGGCGGGGGCGCGCAGGGCCGCAGGGCAGCGCGCAGAGGCCGCGGCTGCCGGAGACCCGCGCAGGTGAGCGGAGCCGCGCCGCTGCCCCTGCCCTACCCGATGCTCATCCTCCCGGGCCTGTTCCTGCGGAGGGAGTGGGGGAGGGACGGGGGTGTGTGTGTGAGGTGCGTGGGGCGGTGTAAGAGGCGCAGCGTGGCTTGCTATAACGCCGCGGGGGGGCGGCGATCTCGTCCCCCTCCGCAAGGCCCTGGC
>VWZI01003753.1:452946-530829 GCA_013396835.1 Psilopogon haemacephalus | reverse complement strand
GCTGCTCTTGCTGGGTGCCGCGGCCACCCCGACCCCGCCGGCCCCCGCCGGTGGCTCCCCGCAGGACACATGCACCTCCTGCGGCTTCCGGCGGCCCGAGGAGCCGGGCAAGGTGGACGGGGATTTCCTGGAGGCGGTGAAGAGGCACATTCTGAGCCGGCTGCAGATGCGGGACCGGCCCAACATCACGCACGCCGTGCCCAAGGCAGCCATGGTCACCGCGCTGCGCAAGCTGCACGCCGGCAAGGTGCGGGAGGACGGCCGCGTGGAGATCCCGAGCCTGGACGGGCAGGCGAGCTCCGGACCCCCGGCCCACGACCCCATCTCCGAGATCATCAGCTTCGCCGAGACAGGTGGGCGCCGCCCGGCTCGCTCTCCCTTGCCCGGCCTGCCTTACCTCCCTGCCCTGTCACTCTCCCTGCCTGTCCTGCCCTCACCCCTGGCAGTCCCCCTGCTCGACCCCTGTCAGACCTCTCGTTCGCCCTGCCTGTCCTTCTGTATACCTTCTGTGTCCCTTCTGCCTGACTCCTGGCAGTTGCCCTGGCCGTCCTTGCCTGGTCCTGTAGCCGGCCCCTCCGTGAGCTCTGCCTCTTCTGTCTGTCCTCCCTGCTGCAGGCATCTGGCTGTCTGGCTCACCCGCATGCCTTTCACCTCACCCGCTCTCCCCTCTGGCCCAGGTCGCACCTTACCGTCCTCCCTGTGTATATCCGGGATTCTTCCCGGGTAGTGGTCTGCAACTCCTTTCGCTCATTCCTCCATCCCTTCTAAGACTATTTGCTCCCGGCTTCTCTCTAGCAGTCCTTTCAGCTGCACCGTGGCTTGCTTCTGTTCCTGTGTCCCCCACTGTCCTTCCTCTGCCTGTCCCACTCGATCTCTTGCATCCTTCGCCTTGTCTGTCTGCTCTGCACATTCATCTGGTTCACTGCATGCATCTGTCTGTTGACGCTTGCATTCGTCTGTCCTCCCTTTCCATTCCTTTCCCATTTATTTAGCTTCCATTCATACTGTTGGCCTTGTCCATCTGTCCCCTGTGTGCAGCCTCCTGCCCGGTGTGTCTGTGCCCTCTGTGTCCATCAGTCCATTAACTGACAGTGCCATCCATTCCCACACCATCCATCTCAGTCCTGTCCAGCACTGCAGTTATGTGTCACTGAGTCCCTTCAGTGTAGCTTTCCAGCAGTTTATCCAAGCAACCACTGTGCCTGTTAACTTTGCACATCTGGCTATAACACCATCACCCTGCAAATTATCTCTCTTTTGTGTATCTGCCCATCTCTCCTTCATCACTCTATTATTCAGTTATTTTTTTCTCTTTATCTTTCTGTGGCATCTATATGTCATTTGTCCACAAAATAAATCTCTTTCTCTTCTGTATACTGCCCACTCATCTTCTTAATCTACCCTCCCACTTACCAAAGGCATATACATTTACAGTATCTATGGGATCTGTTGCATTATACATATGGTTGTTATATTCACATACAAAATTTATGGGCACACACAATCTCACACAACACAAGTGATGTGGATCGGTGCAGAAACACCGTGCTGTTCTTTTTCTGTCACTGTCACCACATTTCATAAAGAAGTTGGGTAGTTACTAACATGCAAAAGGCTTTCTTAGCAAATGTTTTTGGGTTTATTATTTTTTAATAGCCTGTTGTTGGGAGCTCTGGGTTGGGCTTGTACATCCATTTGGTATTCAATCAATCACTGGCTTTTGTAACACTTCCAAAATCGCCTTTACGTGAAACATAGACAAACACAGTGTAAATTTTTGTCACTGAAATATTACAAGGTACTAAATGGACACAGAAGGCACATTTGGAAGGTATCTAGGGTAACGAATTAAGACACTGGCTACGCAAAAACTCCCATTCAGAGACTGACAAAAATGATAAAGATTCTTAGGAAAAGAAAAGGAAGAAAAAACATTTGGCTCTGTACAGAAGCAGCGAAACAGATAAAGGCAGATGAGAAAATGCCTTTAGAGCAATAATTTTAAATAGCAATTGGGAGTCTTTGATTCAAGGACCAGAATTACAGCCTCTGCCATAAAGGCCAACTTGCACATTTATCACCTACACCAAATTTAGTTAGGACTTGTACAAAATTGCAGGAAGGCCGCTGGTATTTCTGAAACATTTCATGCATCCTGCTCTACTGTTTACAAATAAAGAGTTATGTTACACATTTGGTGACATTTGGTTTTCCTTGACGATTTCACTCCTTGATTTCTGGTGTTATTGAGAAGCGTATTGAAAACAGTCAGTAGCGGCATTACAGGGAGAGCAACCGCTTCATTGCCTTGCCTTGTATGGGAGTTTATAATTTTCGGGGGGAAAAGACAGAGATTGAAGCAATTAATAACAGCAGATATTCTAACAGCCTAAGTGGAGGTTAGCTTGATCTCCTGGACAAGCAGGCACATTACTGAAATATTTTCCCCTCTGCCTTGTGAATCTTCTCTGTTAAACAATGACAATACATGAAAATTGAAACAGAATCCCTGCCTTGGCATTGGCATTTCAGTGGTTATTGAAAGGGTTCTGCCTGTGGGAATCGGCAGGTAGCTGAAAGTTTAAGCTGTTCCTAAACCGATAAGATAGCTAAGTCCGTGTGTCGGTTTTTTCAAGGTGCTGCAGTAGCATCTTCAAAGCTGGCCACATGGAAAGAGCTCTTACTGTCCTCTGTGGATCTGACACATCCGACTACAGCCCGATGATAAACGTTGCTGTGGGATGTCCCTTTTCAATTCATTTTGATTGCTAATTGGGGATATCTGATTCGGTGTGTGCCTTCTTGCCAGCACAGCCCTGTCGCTGCTCCCTTTATCCTGCTGTGCTTGAGCGTTGTCCCAGAATCCAGAACGGTACACAGGCTAACATTTCCTTTTTGACTTAATCTTGCTGATCTCTCCTTATCTTGCAGACGATCTGGCCTCATCTAGAGTCCGCCTCTATTTCTTCATCTCGAATGAAGGGAACCAGAACTTGTTTGTCGTTCAAGCCAGCCTGTGGCTTTACTTGAAGCTGCTTCCATATGTCTTAGAGAAAGGCAGCAGGCGAAAAGTAAGAGTCAAAGTCTATTTCCAAGACCCGGACACTAGCAACAAGTGGAATGTGGTTGAAAAGAAAGTTGATCTCAAAAGAAGTGGTTGGCACACTTTTCCTATGACAGAAGCGATCCAGGCTCTGTTTGAGAGAGGAGAAAGGAGACTGAACTTGGATGTTCAATGTGAGGGTTGTGAAGAGTATTCAGTGCTGCCAATTTATGTGGACCCCGGGGAGGAATCCCACCGGCCTTTTTTAGTGGTGCAAGCCCGCCTTGCTGATAACAAACACAGGATCCGGAAAAGAGGCCTGGAGTGCGATGGCAGGACCAATCTATGTTGCAGGCAACAGTTTTACATTGACTTTAGACTCATTGGGTGGAATGACTGGATCATAGCACCATCAGGTTACTATGGGAATTACTGTGAAGGGAGCTGCCCGGCCTACTTGGCCGGCGTCCCGGGGTCGGCTTCCTCCTTTCACACTGCCGTCGTGAATCAGTACCGAATGCGGGGGCTGAACCCAGGCACCGTGAACTCCTGTTGCATTCCAACCAAACTTAGCACAATGTCAATGCTGTACTTTGATGATGAATACAACATTGTGAAAAGGGACGTTCCCAATATGATTGTGGAAGAATGTGGTTGTGCTTGATTTAAGGTGTGTTTTAGGGGGGGAGAGAGAAAGAGAGAGAGGGCGAGAGAGAGATACATTCCCATATGAGATGGTGTTGGAGGAAGTTTCACTGTGTATCCAGGCATCAGTGTTGGAAAGTCACTGTGGAAAAGTTTGGAAAAAGAAAAAAAAAGAAGAAAAAAAAAAAAAAGAAGAAGAAAAAAAATAATTTCACTTTGGTGTCAAGACAGTGGCAGTTTGTGGATCTTGGACACTTATATATTCTACCACTTATAAGTTAATGCTATGAAATATCTTAAAGACACACACACACACAAAATGTGGGCACGCACATGAACACGCGCTCATACACACAGACACACACACACACAGACACACACACACAGACACACACACACAAGGCAGCTCAGAAAAGGGACACAAGCACAGAAAGTCAGTGACCAGTGACGACGGACCTAAATGCCTGCCAATACGAGTGAACGGCTGAGCAGCTGTTTTCCCCGCCTGCCGGCAAAGACAGACCGAAATGAGCTCCCTTTGCTCAGGCAAAAGCACAGACTGCGAGAACATGACATATTCTTGCATGCAGGTGTCAAAACGACCAAACTTAGAAAAAACAAAAAAAATGTCGACCATCACCTCTTAGGTCTAATGGGAAGCTGCAGGACACCTGGCCTGGGAGGTGATCACTTCCTCTTAATTTCAATTTATCTAAATGTAAACATCACAGATACCCGCATCTTCCTACAGCACTTCCAGTAAGGAATCGCGTGGTACCATCAGAGAGAGAGAGAAAAAGGGGACAGACACAAAAACAGTTGCTGTGTTTCTAACATCTGACCATAGCAAAGTCACAAGCTGGGCTGGATAATCCAGTGCTTTACCTGCCCGCTAGCAAACTGTGGATGGCTACACCCACCATGTCTTGGAAAGGTGTATCCGATACCATACCTGGACTGTGTTGACCGCTGGCATCTCTCACTGTTCGGAGAACAAAAAGAGTTGTAATCTGTGTTCTTCAACAGGGGACTCAGCAAGGACACATCATGTGGGGGTCGGGCAAACAAGTAACTGCCACCATGGCTAAACCAATGAACCCTAAAAGAGGAGTGACAGTAACAGAGTGGAGACGTTCTGAAAAATGCAGTGCATTTGATAACAGGCAAGGAACATTTTAACAAGTCTTGGAAAGGAGGAGAGAGGAGAGTGCTTTCAATTTCCTTACCAGGAGGTGTCAAGAATGGCCATAAAGATCAGAAAATAATGATACAGCATAGCACTTGCAAACTGCTTGAATGCACGTATAATAGCACTTGCAAATTTCAATGCCTTGAAAAGTGGTACTTGATAGTGCACTTATCTTTGCTCACTATCTAGGTAAACAGGTGCCGCATGAGCTATGCAATTTAAAGTGTTGACCCATACTAGACAAAACTGGACTTATGATATGACTTTTTTATATTTTTTTATACTTGAAATTAAATCTTTTGCTTCTTTTTTAAAGCGAATGATTGCTTTTAATGTTTGCACTGATTTAGTTGCATGATTAGTCAAAAAACTGCCATTTGAAAAAAATGTTATTTTTATAGCAGCAAAAAATGAATACAGTTAAATGTATTATACATAAATTTTGGAACCAAAGAGGCCAACATATTAGTTATAATTTTTATGAGATGGCAAAGCCATCATATATCATGTAGTCATACAGAGCAATCCCTCACGAGGCCTACCAATTGTTTCAGGGTACAAAATGGATTCTGTTTGTTCTCTTCAGTGTCTTTTCTATACCATACGCACATGGAACATAGAGTAAAAAAAAAAAAGACTATTGTAGAATACATTACAATATGTGCATTCTTTAAATCCAATTTTTATGTTTATTTAATAAAGTTCCTTTTAGGTTCTGTTCCATAATAATTTAAAGCAAACAATTTTCACTTAGATTTGCTGTTGAGGTATTTTACATTTGTGTACAGTTTAAATAAATAAAAAAGGTTGAAAAATGGATTTTTTTTTCCTTTTTTTTCCCCTGCCTGTAACATCTGGAGAAACTTGCTTACTTTCAGGACTGAATGTGGCTGCAGACGGTGAACTGTCGCATTAGACTGTGGTTGTATTAGTCATTGCAGAAACCCTTGTCTGAGAGCTCAGCTGCAATCCTAAAAATGTTACACGCTAGTTTTACTGCTGTCTGTACATGTAAGCATCTGCTTCTTTCTATCTGCATCAGTTCTGAGGCTCTGGGTGCAGGACTAAGCACTGTTCCGCATACCTGCAGGTCATTTACAGCAAGTTCCTGGTTCACCTGCTGTGTAAGAATGTGACTTCTTCTCTAGGTCACTCCCTTATTGGTTACAAGAAGCAAAAAAAACTAAAAACAAACAAACCAAAACAAAACATGAAAAGCACTTCCAGGAAAAAGAAGTCAATCTTAAGTTTGATGATTTTTTTAAAAACTTTTTTTGTTTGTTTGTTTTTTTATTTAAATTAGCTGGCACCAAGCAGAGTTATTTCTGAGTAAAACATATTCCCTTCACTAACAAAACCCCCAAATGTAGACAAATACTTGTAGACATTCTCATCAGCTGTGCATATGTTCAGATATTGATTTAATTGAGCTTCAGAGAGAAATTCTTCCTCCTGGAAACCTGAGCAAATGCCAGCTGAAGCTGACAGAAGGACCTCTGTTGACTTAGCAAACATTGGATCTGACCCTGAGACCTAGAAAGTGTTGAAGAAGCAAGTTCATGCAACTAATGATGGGTTGTAGTTACATTAAAGTGTAGCTCTGCCCATCCTTCCCCAACACAAGGCACTGGCGTTAAATGGCTTTTTTTTTCCAGGAGCAGTTTGCTGTGGCTCTGTCAAGAACCTGCTGCACAGAACTTTGTCTTCCATACTAAATTTTTTAATTACTTTGTAGCTTTCTTACCACCTCAAACTATATGTTTACTGTCAAAGCCAACACTCACTGTTCCTGCTTCATCTCTTAGCAGGTTCTCCCAATCCTAGTGTGGGTCAACCATGCTACTGATGAATTTAGTAAATTCCCCATGGAGTCACTGGCAAATACACATCCTTTCAGACTGGAGGCACATTTGATCCAATATGACACCATCGCTATGAATGGCTGGGCTGTACTTTAAAAAAAAACACATTAAGAAATCTTGCCCATTGAAATGCAAGGCCTTGGAGGCTGGGTCCAGTTATGTTTCATTTTCAATTGAAAGTATTTGGTTTCTGGGGTAAAAGCCAAGTCCAGTGTTGAAATTCTATGTTCTCTTAGGAGGAGAGTCAGTTGTCTCAGTGTGGCGTTTGGACCTGCAACCTCAGGGAGCTGCAGGCAGCCTGGATACCATGAGGTTGGGCTGACCAGGAGTAAGGAACAGGAACAGGCTACACTCTGCATCTCACCAAAAACCCACAAGCAAGCACAGGATCCTGAACTCTTTCACAAAGATTGGTGTTGAACATCCCTTCTCTTGGTAAAGAGCTCACACAGCTTCCTTCCCATGCTTTCCCTGCTGTCCTATTTGCATCTGTCCCTGACATTCACAGGGCAGAAATAGAAATACAAAGAGCATGAATCAGTATGGTGTGATGGGCATCACCCAGGAGTGGAAAAAGCTAGAGTGTAGTCCAGGTTCTCAGGTACTTATATTTTGTGTGAAACAGCCTCTAGAAACTGATCTGAACAGAATATGCTTTGAGATTTCTGCAGCATGCATTCACTGCTCTGGGCATGCTGCAGTCAGTGAGGTATTCCTGAGTGCTGGTGCCAACAGCAACCTACCACAGAATCCTAGACTAAAATGAAATGAAATTTGAAAAGTCTTTAATTTTGTGGGACAAATGTGAGACAGTTTGGGCTTAGTGTTTTAGAAATGTGACAAGGCTACTGGTCTTGCCAGCTTTTTGCAGGAGGCTGCAGGAATTTCACATTTTTTTCAGCTTCCTCCTCCTGCGTTTTTGAAATCAGGCAAAATGAAAAATCAGATCCTCAAGCCTAATGGCTACTTTTTGAAAATGTTGTGGTTTATTTTCCTATCTGTCATTCCCCTCCTGTAAAACTGAGCATCCAGTTTAGTTGCCTTATGTCAGGTTTGCTACTGTATATAAAAAAGCTGGGTCCATACTCCCACCCTGAGGTGATTGCATGTCCCTCTCTCTTGTCTCTGATATGGTTCTGTAAATGCTAAATCATTGTCTTCTGTCGTGTGGTAGAGTCAATCTCTTCAGCTGGAAAATCTTTGTCCTGTAAAATATTCTATCCCAAGCAAAACCTTGATTCTGGTGCCTGGACCCCCCACTGGTGTTAATGAGGACGGTGCAAACAGGGTGAGTATCACGATGTGGTGCAACACAGCACTTGGTGGATTAACTCTGCATACATCATGTATTTCCAACACATAACAGACACCTGCTCCAAAATTGCCAGCTCTCACCTCCTTTGCTTTGTTGCTTGTGAGAGATGAAGTCAGCAGCTGAAATTAATTGCCACACTCCTGCCAGGAGAGAAAAGGGAAACCCCTCACTGAATGTATCCCTCTCAGGAATAATTCTTGTTTAGAGTGGTTTCTGCTGTTCAAGTTTGAATAACATTTCACAAAATGGACCAGAAATACGATTTTTTTTGTATAAGAGGAGAGCCTGTTCCTGTTAATACTGGTGTCAGTCTGCAATAGCTCCCTTAAAGTCTGTAGATGTAATTCAGAACAGAACTAATACAACTAAAGACCCACCTGAACTCAGTTTTCATAAAATACGGATTGGAACTAGGTAATTTGAAATACTTCATTTAAAAAAATAATTAAAAGAAAAATTACTTTTTGTTGTTGCTTAGAATCAGCAGCTGGAAGACATAGCAAAACCTACAGATGCTGCATGACGGATCAGAACAAGAGAAGACACCTAACGTGGTTATGAACCCAGGTAAAATCTCCCTGTATACATTGGAATTTGGCCAGGAATTAGTAATCTCCATTGGTACAAAATACCCCAGCAGCATTCATTTGTTTACCCTGGAACCAAAGTATAGATTTACCTGGCTGCTTGTAATGGTAGGGGCCAATTTTATCTGGGTAACTTCATTGATTTCAGGGGAATTGTTTCTGATTTGTACTAGAATAAGTGGGAGCAGATTTAAGTTCTTTAATGTTCTTCCAGTTTAGCTCTTGGAATAACTTATATTTCATTATTATGTGTTTATGTAATTAGTGCAATTATATCAAATTATATAATTGGTACAATTACTTGGACTCATGTAACCACTGCATATAGCATTCCATGCTGTAAAATCTTTCACTCTGGAAAAAAAAAAAAATAAAAAAGAGTCAATATTGCCTGGGAATCTTAATTTGTTTTTAAATTCCAGTATCAAATTTAGGGCCTGACCACATGCAAGGAACTTCTGGTTCACATCAGTGGAACTTCTCCTAGCATGCAGCTTGCAGCCTTCATCATAGGTACTGGGGTTTTAATCTGATTTGGCCAATTCTATTCAAAGAGTCCCTCCTTGAATGTGTGCAGCTCTAATCAGCCTTCCTTCTACAAAGCAGAGATGTCAAGGTTTTACACACCTGCCATATAACTTAGAGATCTCTGAAGCTATCAGAGACTTGAGATAAACAAACAGCTTCCTTGTATTTTATCAGATTCACCAACTTTGTGATCTGCTGCTGTGAATTGAAACCTTTAGTTTTATTAAATTCATTGGCTCCCTTTTTTTGGTTCTTAAAATTGTGTAGGTTTTGTTGTTCTGCCCCCCTCCATTATAATTTACTTTCAGGGTATGTTATTGTGAAAGGTTGGAAATGGAGAAGACAGTGTAGGAGCCTGTTGTGACCAAAGTCAAAGTAAGAATATATAGTGGAATGGAAAAAAGGGCAAGGAGAAAACCCAAGAGATGTATTAATTTCCCTAGGTCACACATCACTACCGAGGAAGACCCAGGATGAGAACTGTGTTTGCTGTCCATCTGGTGAAAGGAGTAGTCCTCCCAGGTGCTGAGCATTTTAAGCTCTTGTCAACCCCAAGCCAACCAGTGAATCCAGCTGCTAAGTGCATAGACCCCAGATGTGGATCATCTTTACTTAATGACAACTCTGCAGAGCCAAACTGCTGCCTATTCCTTCTTGCTTTGAATCACATTTTGGAGAGGGCCCTTTTCTTGATTTGCTCTGCTGCAGACTGGCCTTTAAAATGAGGCCGGGGAAGGCAGTCATAGCTTAGTGCAGTACAGCCATTTTAGGGCTGCTGCTAGTGCTGCCTCACTGCCTTTCTCCAGCTGGTAAGTGTGCTCATTGCCTGTTATTTTTATCTTGAGCTTTTGCTTTGTTTTTGACGATAATTGCACGTTATTGCTGCAATATGTTATAATAAGTGCTGTGAAAATGACTATTGTATCTGAGGGGAAAGAAGATGTGGCTGGGGAACAAACTTAAACTCATGTGTCAGCAAAACAAACACTCTGTGTTTGGGCTGTGTCAGTCAAGTGGTACCAAAGTGGCATTTAGGTTTTGCCCAAGTAGAGGCTGCAGGGCTGATCTTGTCCCCCCTTTGCTTTGTTGGATGGGGTGGCTGGTGCCTGTTCCCACAGAGGAGCTTGTTACAAGCTGTAGAAGCACTGCAGTGGCTGTGTGTTTCCGCAGCTAGAGTTCAGTTCCTCACTTGGGTAATGGGGGAATTGGTTCTGGGCAGCACAGCAGGAGTGAGGTAGGAGAGGTGGATGATGAAGCAATGTTCATTTGAGGATTTAAGTGTTATAAATACTGCTAGATCTGGCTCCTGTGAACTGGACCAGCCCGGGGTTTTGGACTTTTGGAGCCCCCTGTCCTGACTCCTAATTCAGGACCTTCTAAATTAAGGCCTTGTGTTCTTGTGAAAGGAAACAAACAACTCTTGCCTGTCTTAATGAGAGTCGTATAGGTGTGTTTTGTATCCAATTGTATGAATTATCTTTAGCAGTGACACTTTGTAAGACTATGTAATTTATGAGGTATTTATTTATGTCTTGAATGCACTGTGTATGGTTGGCCTGATTGGGGTGGCATGTTTGCATGGATGAGCCTGCATTTTATGTGTAAACACACAGACAAGAAACGTAAGGCATTCTCTACGCAAGTCAAGTTCTGCCTTGTTAACAAAATGTATTTTGGGGGGAATATATTGAGGTATTGTAGCATAGCAGGTTTCTTGACTTTTGGGTGCCTCATCCTAAGTATGTTGTCTTGTAATAAGTACATGTTATGCGAGTCCCCTTGTGATGACTGAAATGAAGGCAGCCTCTTCTCACCTCTGGCTGTTCTCCAGCCAGCTCCACATCCAAGAGGGTGCAGCAAACCATTTTTGCTCAGCCTATGTTTTGAAATTGTTCAGAAACTGATTTGGTCTTTAGCATGGTTTGGAACAATCTTAAGGCTGTCTTCAGGATAGCTGTCAGGGCTCCCTGATGCCACTGTAAAAACTGAGTAAGAGCTGGCCAAGCATTCAGCATTGGGCCATATTTCCTCTACTGGAAGCTGCTGGACAGCACTTGGGCAGAGTAAAGCCCGCTTAAGTCTCTGTGACAAGCACTTATGAATCATAATAGCTACAGAGGCTTAGTATTTAAGCCTTCTCTGACCATATTATCTGCACTCACACTACATTAACAGCAGGTGACAATGAATTAAGCTTTGTATTTTAATGGGTGTTCCTCTTACCTAGTTCTCATTTTTCTTGCCTGCTTCCCTTGACAACCTTATGTGAATCTTGGAGAGCTTTGCCTTCAGACCATATCTTCTTGAATTGAATTACTGCACCAAGCAGGCAGAGTAAAGCTATGTTTAAGTTTTACTCCAGATGAAAGATTTTTCTACTCTGTGTACCACAAATAGACTTTTAATTATGGGAAGCACATGCTGCAAGTGTGGCCCCAGGATTCGATTCCGTGATTTGTCTGTCGAGCTTGTGCATGTGCCAGCTCTTCTAGTAATGTTTTTCTTCAGCATCACCAGTTGTAGTCCACATTTACCAGATAAAACAACAAAAGGAATGACAAACCAGTCCATGTGCTTATGGCAACCAGTTTTCTGTCTTTGGCAGACTTTCTTGTGATGATGTTGAATGTTACAACAGTTCAGATGTGCTCTATGACTTGTTGGGCTTAAAAATCTGATGGTGTTAATGTAGGGCCAGATTCAGTTATTCACACCTGTGGGAAGTGGATTTAAAATTCTACCAAATTAGATTTCCCTAGTGAATTACAGCCATAAACATGCTATGAGACTGCACTGAACAGAGCTTGTAGTACTTTTGAGGCAACACCAGAGTCTAACTGAAGATGCTGCAACTTCATGAGCTTCCCTTCAGTTGTAGCCATTGGCGCCAGGTGTGAATTTATTCTGTTGGCTTGTAGACAAAACCCTTGCTTTAGATCAGTCAGCAGTCAGGCTCCTGGTATTGTGCTATGTGTATCTGCATAGCTGGTGATAGCAGCTATTGTTCTTCTCTGCAATATGTTCATGGCATCAGGCATTATGACTCATGTCATAATACCATTGTGAGCCGTTTGTTTAATACTACAGCATCCGTATCGTGTCACTCGAGCAATCTTCTTAATTCTTTCTATCATTAACTTCTCTTTTGAATTGTTTATACTTGTAATTTAGCTTTTCACATTCTCACTGGATGTTAGCTGGTATAAGAGGAAAAATTTCGTAAACACATCTGAAAGAACATGACAAATATTTTATCAGCTGTATCTGATCAGAAAAGTGAAAATAAATGGATTTGGTTACCATTTTTGTGCTTAGTTGTTTCGTTGGCAACAAACATTAATACAGGCTTCAATAAGCACTAGAAGGGAATGACGGTGCTACTTGTTTTTTCCCTCCTTTAGGACTAGTTGGGTTTAAAACTGAATGGTATCTTTTAATTTGATGAAACAGAATGCTGGAAAAAAGGTAACTTACCTTTTTCCTCTCAATTTAGTAATTTGTTAGTGTGGCTGTTCTTTTAGGCAGGGAAGTAGCTACATCCTAGATAGAGATCTTTGAAGCTATTTGTGCATCCCTGGCACCATGCAGAAAATGAATCTTCCTTTCTTGTCCACTATCAGGAGAGAGGAGTAGGATCCAGCAAATATTTTGGCAGCAGATCTTCTGTCAAGGCTGTTTGGGTAGGTATTTGTAGCCCATAAACAGTCTGGGGTCAGGGAACATCTGAAAAGTTCTTTGTTGCTGTTGTTCTGTTGTTGTTGGGGTTGGGTTTGGTGGTGTGGTGGTAGTGGTTTTTTTTTTTTTTTCCTGTGTGATCAGCTTAGCTGCTGGCAATGTTATACCATGACAACCTGGAGGTGTCTTTCTGGAAAACAGAAGTGTTCTGGAATGAAAATGTAGCCCTCTTCTATTCTGCTGAGATGCCTGCAGTGACCGTTTATTGGGGCTCTGAGTAAATCTTACCATAATTGGTAGAAACAGATTTAAAAGAAAAGCAAAACAGATCATGAAGGAAAGAAAGAGCTGATAAAGCTTCTAGCATCAAGAGTGTGCATGTTGAAACACTCTCTAATTATATATTTATCCAATCCAGTTAATACTACAGAGCTTGCAAAAAAAGCCCCATAATTAGAGGTTATGAAAATGTCTACATAGCAATAATATGGCACCTAAATATAGCATCTTTCCTCCTGAAGCACTTTACATCATTTGAGAACCATGGACTCCATTCACAGCTGGCATTCACAGGTGCAACCTTATTGATTTCAATGGAATAGTGCCATTTTTACCAGCAATGAATTTTGTTGTAAGTGGAAGTTTTATCTCTCCTATGGGCTTGTAGGCTTACACATCACAATAGTATTTGCATATCTTTTACATCAAATCAGCTGGCAATAGCAAAACCTTTAGCAGACTTCACAGAGTCTGTGCCACATCTGCTTTCTTGTGCTGCAGGAATATTTGCTTAGACTAAACTTATTTGTACTGTGTAATTTGGAAACAGGAAGAGAAGAGCAGCTGATGGTAGCAAAGATGCATGGTGTTCTTGAGGTGGGAAAAGATGGCTGTGGCCATGGGCTTTGTTTAGTGTTTCTGCTGCAGCCGATTTCACAGTTGTAATTTCTGGATTGCGAGTGTCAGGACTTTCGGAGCTGTACTGCTCAGAGCACACTTGAAAGCTTAGGCATGTTCCTGAATGTAGCAGGACTCGAATTCTGTATTGAGCATGATGTTCATTGTTTAATGGGTGAAAGAGTAATGCTGTATGTAATTTCAGACTGCTTCATACAATTAAAGAAATTGTAAGTGAACTTCATTCAGACTGGAGTTTGACCAAGTCACCAGGGCTAAGGCTCAACGTTAGAAAGTACTGCTAGAGTCCCTGGTGTCCTAATAGGCCCTTGATGTTATGATTTATTTCTCTACCACTTTTCAGGTTTCCTATAAAACTAAGAAAAAACCTTTTAGCTACTTCATACTGCCTCTAACATGGCAAAGAGTTTTTCCTGACCGTGAAACCAAAGGGTTGTACTGGGAGCTCAAAAGGGAAGGAAGAAGAGGTGGTTTACACTTCAGCCATATTTTCCAATGGCATGAGCAGTTCTGGACTGCTCATCTTGGATATTACAGAACCTGGAGTAGTTGAGAGAAAGATAAAACCACTAAGATGAATGGCATCCATTGTTGAATGAAGGACAATTGATTAGGCTGAAACTCTACAGCCTGAAGAAAAGGAGATGTTGATGATGTAGGAGTGAGTTTGGCAAGGCAGCAGCAGAAGTCAGAAGCTGGGCAGGAATTGTTCTGTGCAGTACATCAGTTAAGATCATTAAATGAACTAAATGAAGCCAGATTCAAACAAGAGGAGATGCTCTCCATGCAACTGGTGGTGGACACAAGGAATTTACTGCCAAAGGTGGCTGTGAAGGCTAAAAGCTTATTAAAGTTCAAAGGATGACTGGACAAGTTTGTGTAAAGAAATGCATGGAGGATTACTAAGTTCCTAGAAACCACATCTGGCTTAGGAAATACCTTGATCTAAAAATAGCTAGAGGCTAGCAGAAATGTGAGGGAAATAGCGTAAGTGGTTGCCGTGCTTCTACTGTTTTCTGATTGTCTGACCACTACAGGAGGCTTGATGGTGGGCTAGATGGACCAGTATGGCCACTCTTCTGCTTTCATTCAGTGTGGTAACTCTGCTGAGCAGGCTGCTGCAGCAGGTGCATGCATGCCATTGCTCCAAAGGTGATGTGTGCTCCAATTCTCCTCTGGTCTCGACTGGGGAGCTTGGTCTCTTGTTGCCTTTGGATCTTCTGTGAAATGCATCTGGATGATGTTTTGTGTTGGAATTCCAGCTTAGTATGGATGGAGAGGGTAGATTGTGGAGCACTGAAAATGGACCCTGTTTCCTGTAATAACTGATTTTCCTTTGAGGCCTCTTCTCCAAAGTTTTACAAGACTAACTCGCCATAGCTCTGTAAGGATTGAGAAGCTGTTAAGTCTTATTGTAAGACAGAAGAAATTATATTGAGCAACTCCTACACACATATATAAAGGAGAACAAATTTCACCTCCTCCCATGATATCAGATTGTTGATATTCCCTGCATAGAACTGTAGGGAATAAACAAATGCATTCATTAACATTTACCCAGTAAGGTGAACTGAGGACAGAATATCAGTCCACATATCCAGGCTTATCTCTGAATTTCCTGGATTTTATGGGTTTAAGTCTGACTCTGAACAGGTCTTAAGGGCATTTTCTTGGTGGATTAGAAGGGTCTGTGTTTGGACAGTTCCATCTATAGTACCTATGGGATTGTACAAAGCCCTAGTTTTACTATTTGTATCTGTTTTAAAACCCTGCTATTCATTTGCTTGAGTCAAACAGCTTACAAACTGGAATTAGAGGTGGGTGCATAGCATGAGGAGAGTAGACATCTGGAAAGAGCTTGAAAAACTCAACCAAAGTTTCACGGACAATGCTGGAAAACAAACAAAAAACCCTGTGAAAATGTGGTCTGCAAATGCATCTTTATATTCTTTTCACCATTATTTTAACAGGGAGAATTCATCTCTAACAGAAAGACATTCAGCATAATAACAGCAGGAAAATGACTCAATGGGAGTAATTTTCCAGGATATCTTTCACTCTCGGTCAGAGCACAACTTCTTTTGTGCCAAGAGACTCTGTTCCTCATGTGATGGTTGCACTGTTGGAAATGCCATCATCTTCCTTGATGTCTCTTATACTGAAACAGCACAGGATGAAGTTGGAAATTTGCTAGAGGTATTCGTCCAGTAGCAATTGCTGGTATGGGGCTTGTCCAATTTGCCACAGAAAGCATCGCGTGGCTCAGGCAGCCAATCCCAGCTCCAAAGATGGTGTGCATGTTGCATGCTTGTGCCAAGCCATCTGTAAGATTTGTCAGATAAATGTGACTAGCGAAGTGGCACTCGTGAGCAGATGAAGGGAAATTCCCTAGGGGATTCTTTATTCACTCGTCATTAGCAGGAGAGGCAGTGGGAAAATTCATTGTTTAGCTGTTCAAAATGCTGGTGAATATTGATACCAAATAATCTTTAAATAGGGGGTGATGTCGAACACATCTTGAGCAGCCCAGGCTCTATGCTGGAGGCAGAGCATCACATTTTGCATGTCAGGCTTACCTTGGCAAAGAAGAATAAGGATATCTGAGTTCATCAGTTTTGTATTTTGTCTCAAAAACAGGGCTGGAACAGCCTTACTCAAAGTGAGCTGAGGCATGGAGCAGCTGGGATGTGTATTGCTGCTGTTTACTTGTGTGTATTCCTGAACATAAATGGAGAGAGTAAGCCTGCTTGTGGGATCTCTGGTGGCATCTTTGTAATGAGGACTGCGTCTTGCTTGATCTAGTTACAAGGATGACTTAGATGTGATGACTTGTGGAGGAAACTTGCTGAGGTCTGCCACTATTTTTATTTTGTTTGTTTGTTTGTTTGTTTTGTGGTGAGCTGAAGTGGGCTGATGAGAAACACATCACCAGTCTCACATGTTCTCCACAGAACTCCTTTGGTTCGACTAATTATGCTGCACCAAAAGGAGGTTTTTTAGTCTTGGAAGTGGGTAATTTTAAGTGTCATGACTGCCTTCCCCAGGAAAGATGATTTAAGCAAATATCCCACCCTTTTTTTTTTTTGTTAATTGATTTTTATGGTGGGACAGGGAGACTTTACAGCATCTCAGTTTGTGTGCTGATAAGGGCATGTGTGACACAGTATTCTGCCCTTGGTTCTAATTCAAATTCCTCTTGGGTTTAAACCGGAACTTTGAAACTGATTGAAACACTATCCTCTTAAAAGATAAAACATTTTAGTTACATTGGTTGGGCTCTTTTCACAGAATAATAGAATTGTTTTGATTGGAGAAGACCTTTAAGATCATCAAGTCCAACCATCATCTAACTGTATCAAGTCTGGTTTTAAACCCTGTTCCTTAGCACCACATCTATGCATCTTTATCTTTTCCTCCCAGGAAGGACTGGGTAAAGGTACTAAGCTGGCATTTGGGAAATAGGAGAGAGGGGCTTGCAGTGTTTGTGGTTCCTCAAGCTCTGCTATGGATTGGAAAGCAATAGAAGCCTTCTCTCCAAGGAGGCTTAGTGCAGAACTGGTGAAAGGGATAGATGATTTCTCCTACTGAATCCCAGAAAACCATTTACCCAAAAGGCCTGCTGGTGTATGAAACTGAAAGATTCAGACATTATCTTCCACCACTCCCCACATAAGAAGGAAACCAACCAGTCCAAAAAATAATTCTCCTGTAGAAAGAATCACAGAATGTCAGGGGCTGGAAGGATCCTTGAAAGATCATCTAGTCCAACCCCCATGCCAGAGCAGGATCAAGGGTCCCAAATCCAGATTCAGCAACTTCAGGATGGGGGCAGACTTTCCAAAGTGAAGCCCCACTGCAGTTTCACTGATCTTGGGAAAGACATGAAGCAGTATCTGATTTCACATGGTAGTATGTGAAATTTAAGACTATACCAGCAAATCTTTGTCAATGAATAGGTTGTTTGCCGGATGCAGCAGGTTTCGTCAGTGAAAAGATACTTGTGAATTTGGATTGAATGCAGTAGATAGGTAGAAGAATGAAGATATTTTAGCAACAGCTCCAGACTTTGCTTCAGCTTTTGTGTAAGTGGGTGAACTTCTGTTGACTTGCTTGCATGAGATCAGTCTTTTTTTGTACAGGAAGAAGTTATGTCGGGAAAGACTTTTGGTGTTTAAATGTGTCCTGGCATATCGATGGATGCATCCACTGCAGAAGAATAATCTGGGACACTTGGTCTGCATTTGTACTTTGCTGGAGATTTGCTATGTAACCTTGAGCAAATCTATTAATCTCCCAGTACCTCAATTCCCCAAATGCAAAATGGAGATAATAAAACATAACTCCCTTAGCAAGGTAAACACATTAAAAAATGCACTTAAAAGCAGTTGGGTACTAGATTAATGGAGACCTATATCTTGTGGGGAAGATTTGTTATATTATAAATAATATGTCTTCACAATTATTCCATTTAGTCTGCCTTGAAGCCTTCAAAGACATACCACGCAAATGTTTACTGGCAGCATATTTCCCCCCTTTTATTGGCCAACAACATGTTTAGACCAGACTTCGCTGTGGCAAAGTACTTCAGCACACTGCACATGGCAAATGGCTCTCTTACTGTGAAAGTAGATTTCTTTTTTTCGTAAGAGAATACCTCAAATAATGCTGTACTCAGCAAAAGCCTGAGCACCTAGAATAGCTGTCTCTGAGAAGATTGTCCTTGCAAAATGTTCAGTGTATGTCCACCTAGAGCTTTTGAGTTTCAACTTTTCAACTCTTTTAAAGGGCTAGCTAATTTTGTAGACCACGTGAAAGAACTTGGGTATATCTCAAGTCATCTAAGCAATGCTGGTGCTGGGATGTCCTGAACAAAAAAGCCAGTGTTGCAAGCCATGGTTGAATTACCTAGGGTACAAAGTTGGAGTCTGGGGGACTCCAGCTACAAATGTTAGTGCACAGGAGCTATTCAAGCCAGCAGACCACCCACTGTTTTAGCAGTGTTGCTTAGCTTCCCTGGACTCTGTAATGCTCTTGTCATATTACTGAGCTTAACACAGAAATATTGCAAGCATTTTCCTTGAACTTGGAGTGCTGAGGCTTATGCAAGGGAAGAAAAAGGGCTACACAGAGGCTAAAATCAAGGATGTGATTCATATTGAACTGGTTCTTGTTTTATGCTAGTTTTGCCTCTGCTGCAGCAAGTCCTTCTCAATGTTGATGTAATGGATTCAGAAGCAGGCCTCTGTGTGTTTGTGAAACATCTTTGCCTGTCTGAGAAGTATGTATAAGGGTATTTTCAGGAAAGCAGCAGTCTGGAATTGTCATTTGCTTCAGTTTAGGTAAGAATTATAATACTGGGTTTTAAAAATTTTCACATACAGTGAAAAGCCAGAGTGGTGTAAAGAAAAGGGAAAGCTTTGTCTCTGTAACAAAGACATCAAATAGAGGATTGCAGTTGCTCAGGTGCTGTCTTTCCTCAAGAACTGATGATGGCAGAGATGTGCTGTCACACCCTCTGCTTCAGGCTGATGGAGTTGGGGAGCTAGGCTTGCTGCTATGAGAGACCTTTCATGTTCCAGCTTCCAGGATCGGGAGGGAGGCGGAAATGTAATGAAACTGTGGTAAATCTAGTGGCAGAGATAATCCCAGATCTGTTTATGCTGCACAGCTCAGGAGGTCTCACACTGCTGCCTAAGAAAGGCTGAGTACCAGCGGAGTTTGCTTTTAACCTCTCTTTTGCAACACAAGAATTACTGAATTGTGAACCTTCTTAGTCTCTACTTTAACTGCAAATTAATGATTTTGAGTGAAAAGCACCACGGAACAGCAGTAGCACAAACATCTAAAACCCTGTAAAAGTACTCTAAGACAAAGATTAGCTGTGAGGAGAGGTAGTCTTGCACATAGGGCTTCCATGTCGAGCATTAACACCTGACAGGTCTCCTGATCTGATACTAACAGAAACCACAGCAATGTTTATCTTAATCTCTGGCAAACATCTGTACATTGGGTAAGAATGAAAAGTTGATCTCATGCTTGGGAGGAGTTTGGGAAGAGTGAGTATGTGCTACTTGGCTGTACTCCAAGTAGTGCTGGCCAGTCAGTCCAGTAGGTGATGCTGGGCATGGTGGGAGTGCTCCTGAGCTCTTACAGGCTCTGTGCTGCAGCAAGCACAGCTCTGAGCCTCTCAGCAACCTAATTCTGGTCTGCATCAGCTGCATTACAGCCCTGAAAGAGGGCTGAGGTTTGGCATTCTCTGACCCCTGAATAAGATGCTATCACTGAGAAGGTAGCATTAACTTGCGGCTACCTGCATGCACTGCTGGGATGGCACTCCTGGTTTATCCCACAGCAAAACCAAAACAGCCAAGCAATTGTTATCTAATAAAGGAAAGAGGAACATTTGCATCATTTTGACAGTCCCTCGTGGAGCAGCCCATGGAGAGAGACTAGTGAGGAGCAGATGAGTGAGCCCTGGGGATCTATCTCCCTGTGGTGGTAGATATGAGGTAAATTTTATTCTGCATTGTGTGACTTTGGTTGTTGCTATTGTATAGCCTAGAGAAAAGCACTTATTTTTTCTCTCTATTTTGAATATTCTGCCACATCTTGGTGCCTACAGTTCTACAGGTTAAAAAAATCTCTGCTTTAGTGAAAAATATTACAAATTACATCTTCCTTTTGCTACTGCATCTACAGTTTCTATTTTGGTTTGGGTTATATCTACTGGAAGTGTCTCATGCTTTCTCGAGTCAGATTGCTTACAAATGTGTGTTGGTTTTAACTGTATCTGTGACACAATTTTTTAAATGCAGGGTCATTTATTCATCTCTGTTGCAGTCATCTATTACCTATTCTAGCAGACAACAAAGAAAAAACTGGTAGCACCAATCTACTATGTGTCACTGTGTGTATGTATAGCACCTAGCACAGTTGGGAGTATATATTATCGACACTGCTATGGTGTGAAGGGACCTTATTGCTCTAGGCACTACACAGGCAGACAACAAAATATGGTGCCTTCCAAAAGAGCTTATGAACAAAATGTAGTTAATGATCGATTGATCTTTGCAGCAGAATACTGTAGGGGACAGTGGATCAAAGCTGCCTATATAAAATTAAGACACGTAAAACAATGACACTTTTATCCTAGTGACATTGTAAGCAGGTCCTTGTTGCATTTGTGAAGAGGTTTGGGAATGCTGTATTTTAGATTATTTGGGAAGAATCTGTAAGTACTACTTAATATGATCAATAGGACCTAGAATGATGAAGTTACAGCCTAGATAAAGACCAACGGATTAGATAGGAAGGATGGCTGGTAAGAGAAATGGCAAGGATTGCTTCAGAGCTGGCCAACAGGGTGTATTTACCTCTGCTGAGCTTTCTTACCCATAAAGACAAGCCAGTCAGAGGCTTAGACTTTTACCTGGTGCAGCAGGGAGGCTGCTGAGCACATTAATCTGATGGATCTGGGGGTACAGGTTGTGACACCCCCCTGCAGCAAGGAGGGGCAGCAAAGGCTCAGGCAGTGCTCTTTCCTAGAAACTGGACTGGGGAGAGTCTGAATAGGAAGAAGGGAATTAAATGATGCCATGGAAGTGCTTAAAGAGGACCATCACCATCAGGACTGTTCCAGTCTGGGCCATGGAGAATAGAATCAACTCTTACCCTTTGCCAGGAGTAGGAATGAGGATACTGCACACTGATTGGAAGTTTTAAGAGAAAGTCTATTTACAAGAGCACATATACACAAGGCAATTGGGTAGAATAAGCGTAAAATCCTCTAGGTCCAAACTGGCCTTCTAGAATCCTTCACCCCTTTCACCCTCAGTCAGCCTGAAGGTAGGCTGAAGCTGCCCCACCCCAGCTGGGCTTACAAGGCCTCAGTGGCTCAGCTCCCCCACAAACCAAGGTAAGAGCGCATGCTGCTCAGAGAAGTGGCCTGGGGTCCCTCAAACTACCACAGGACCTACCTCCAAAGGATAAATAAGTATCTGCTGTTGTGCGTCTCTTGACTGCTTGAGGGTAAGGAAGACTGAGGTTCATGTTTCCCTAGGAGAGGTGCTCCAAGACTCAAACTTACACGTTTAAGACTGGCAGAGTGAAGGGATGTGTGTGTGTGTGTGTGCAAGATGATGAAACCATTCTGCGTCTTGGGGTTTTTTGGGGAAAACCTCCCCCAGCGCAGTGGCATGGAAAGAAATGTGTGAAGGCAAGGTTGAAGGAGTGTCAAACTCGCCGAGAAGATCTGAAGTTGTGAGAAGTAAAGTTCACTTGGCTTGAAGAAGCAAAGATGGAATAGCAAAATGATTTTAAGTGCAGATGCAAAATAGCTTTCTTTGTAACTGTAAAATCCCAGTTACAATCATGCAGACAGGCTTCTGAAGAACACGTAGTGGATGTGGCCAGCACGTAAGAAAAAGAGTGCCCTGCAGATATGACCAGGGCAAAGAGATTGGGTTAAAGCAGGAAATAAATCTTCTGACTAGATTAAAAGAAATATTTGGTATTTTGCCTTTTTTTTTTTTTTTCTTTTTTTTTCTTTTCCCCCCACCCCCCTTGAGATTTTAAACACAGCTTTTGTAGGAACTGTAAAATAGTTTGAAATATGCTGGGAAACAACAGTAATTTTTTGTGATGATTCTAATTATTTGTTTCATGGCAGAATTCGAGGAAGTGTTACAAAACCTCGACCTGCCTTTACCCTTTTAGCACGAATACATTAATTTCTTTGTATGAGTATGGCAAAGCTTAACACTTAAATAGGCACAGAAAGCAGGGAATGGAGACCAAAAATGCAGATTTAATAAATTCAATATGAATCAAATAGATTCAGATGTGAAACCCACAAATGCAGTCTACTGCGGTGTGTATCAGGTTTATTTCAAGTTCTCAGGTTTGAATCACACCTGAAAAAGCTTAGCCTAAATAGAAATATGCATCTGTATGAAAATTCTTGCCAGAGTTCAAAAATTAGTTTTAAGTTAAATTAATGCATTTTTTAGCTATAAACAAAAGATTGAGAGTGGAAACTGAACTCAGATTTCTGGACTTCCAGTGGAACATGTATGTCACAAACACACCACTTAGAGAACAAAAATCCATGGAACAGTGGCAGAGAACAATGACATAGGATGCTGTTAATTTTTTTTCTTCATCATGCAATATGCTGCTGTAAGAGGTACAGATGAGATGGAGCCAAGAGAAGATTCTCTCTAGCCCTTGGAGTGTAGAAGTTTACAGGTGACGTATTCATATTGTAGTACTTTGGTAAACTGGACTTTGAATCCCTTATGGATTGTTGGTCAGTAAATGGACAAGTCTCCTTGTCGTTCTTTCTCCTTGTGGTATGGAAAACCAGGGCTAGAAAAATCACCTGCATCTGTGATTTCCCTTTTTTTTTTTTTTCCCCCCCTCCCCCTCCCTTCCCCTCTCCCCTGAGGGCTATGAGATATTCAGATCTTTCTACTGCAAAGTTGAGAGCTGATAATTCACTGCAGGGTCATCAGAGCTGCTGAGGTGCCAGACTTTGGCTCCTCCCTCGGTTCCCATGAGTGCAGGTGCCCATTCTTCTTGCTTTAGGGGGAATACTCTATTTGCACGGCCTTAATCAGCAGCACTTCATGGTTTTGGCCAGTGCAGTTTATGATGGTGACATAGTATATTTATTTTTAATGTTGAATTGGCCCATGCCTGATTGAACAATGTAGAAATAGAAGATATGGAAATCAAAACTGGTTTGGCTTGCTGGCTAGCGTAGACAAGAATAGAAAAAGAAAAGCTGAATGGTTCCAGCAGGTAATTCTCAGTCTTTGGTGGGTGCTTAATTAAACTTCCACATGTCAAATGACAGAGTGAGCGAGACTTTTCCTATTAGTATTTTGTGCATTTTGTGAATTACGATTATGACTTGGAAACATTAATTCTCAGACAAGATGTTCTTCTTTGACATTCTGGGTTTTATGAATATTAAAATCTTTATCATCTGGTCAACAACTCCTGGTGTTCAAAGCTGATATTTTCATGTTGTTCTGTAGATGGGGATTACAGAGAGGCTCCAGGATTGTGGAACAATATTGAGCAAGAGCATGAACAAAATAGGAAGCCATAGTCCACTGTTATAATCAATGTTGCTCAAAATTTTAGGGGAAATAAAAGGACTGAGACTTGCACAGGTCTGACCCTGTTGAAAAGCCTCCCGGAAAGAATAAGTATCTTGCTATGTAGGCAGGCTGCTTTCAGTATCTATCTCGGTGAAAGATTTCACTTGATGACAGAATTATTATTAAACCATGTGTTTGGTTGCTGGGAGTTACCCCAGACTTGAAATTCAATAGATAATAGGGTTTATGTCACTGATAAAGTAGGTAAATCTGCATATATTATATCAGAAATTAAATGGAATGAGCAAAGGGAATCTCTAGTAAAAGTTTTTAAGACCTTTTCTGCTATACTTTTGGAAACAAGTGAAAAATGAAACATTTTCCAGTGCTTGGCTGAGTGCAATGACATCATACTAGTGGAAGAGTTTAACCGCAGAAAGCAGAGTCCAATTTCTCTATCTCTGCTGTCGTAAGGAACTTCTTAGATCTTAAATGTGGTTGTGGGCAGTACCCATGTGATATTCCAGTGATCCTGAACTGAAAAGTGTTTGAGACATAAATCTGGAATAGATAATACAATCTCACTTTCACCTATTTTTCTATTTCAAAGGTACCTAATAATGCAATATGGTTGGAATAGTGAGATCACTCTCTCTTCTACCTAAGAATGATGCAAGGATATTAATCAATTTACTTGTAGCTGAGGGCAGTTATCTTCCCTAATACTTATGCCATGACATAAATAATTTTTCTGAACGTCTTCAGGGAGGATTAAGAAGTCCACTGTTAAAGAGCATGGAAGATATGGATATTTTGATTTTGTCTTTCCTACTATTACTCCCACCCAAGACAGAATGTTAGCAGCAAATTTATCTCTGTTATGTCTTCTGTCCAAGTCAACTGGGGACTCTAATTCAGACTGTTCAGGATTTGATAATTCCCATTTAAGTCAAAGCTCCAGTTAGCTTCTAGCTGTAATACTTGTCAAGGTGTAAAATACACAGCCTCTGTGCAAGCACTGCTTAATTGGCAAGTAATTCACAGAATAGGCCTTCAGCTATGATTGCAGCTCAAACTGATAACATGAAAAATCACTATGAGCAATTACTATCTTTCAAAACCCAAGAATCTCATAAGCAGCCTCTCTTGTTAGAGGCAAAGGGGGAAAGGCACTGCACAAGCTAAATCTGTTGTAGAATTCAGAGGAAATCTCAGGGAAAATTGCTAGACATTTTATTTTTCTAGGCATTGCTATAATGGATTTTGTCTCAGAATAGAAAATGGAGGTCATACTGAGAGAAGGAAAATGTTTGTTTCTTTTATGTGGCCAAAAGTGGAATCCTTCCAAATATGCAAAAGTACAGTAATAAATCTGCAGCCACCTAGAATTATGTGGTGTTACAAGTGAAGACAGCTCCAAATTTTGTTCCTGCAGCAGGAGCAAAACTTGATTTCCCCACCTCAAATCCACCACTGTTTGAGCTCATCTCTATGGGCCTCTCATACCAGTGCCCTGAGGTAAAGCCAGACTACCAGAGGTCCTACCTTTCAGGGCATCACTGACTGCAGCAGATATTTTGGGTATAGTTACACCATGATTTTTCCAAATGAGCATTGCTTGTACTGCAATTAATATTGGGAGAGTCAAATTCAGAGGTCCCACAAGGCTTGGTGGCACCTCATGGGCTGTGGAATACCTAGCTGTGGCAGGCAGCCACATGCTGTGACTTCAAGAGGGGAATTCATGTTAAAATCGGTCTGGTTTCCCGCCTCCATTGCTTTCCAGAAACTATTCAGGTGCTTCATCTGTCTTATGGTTAAAGCAGCAGCTGCTTTCCTTAGTGAGGTCTCCCTCCTTAGTGCTCAAGCCTGGGAGAGCACCTTTGCCCTCTGGCAGCCTCTCCTTTGCATTTCTCTCCTGCATGCTTAATACTGTCAATTCATTGCATTTTTTTCCCCCTTCCCTCTCGCTTGGGGGTTTTCTGCCCATTTTCTCTCTGTTGCCAAGTGGTTCTGTGTTGTAGCTCGTTAACTGCCAGTGTGTTGGTGTTGCATATGGTGGTAAAGCGTAGCTGGCAATGTAGTATCACCTCCGCAAAAGAAAAAAGATGTGAAATCCGACTGAATTCAGCCCTGAAGCTGCTCCTGCAGGGAATGTCTGGGGCAGGGACCCTAAGGGGTGCGATTAATTAGGGATGCTGTGCAGCTGGGGAGCCTGATGCACAGGGCTGGGGTCAAGCTAACTTCTGGCTGTACATTGAACGTTGTTCTTTGCCACCAGGGATTTTAAACATTGAGGTTAAATGCTGTCTCTGGAAACACTCTGGGAAATGGGGGACTCCAAAGGGAACAAAACAGGTAACAAGAGCAGTATGAGAGGGAAGGGGAGAATGATTGCTTGCTGCTTAGGAGAAAATAAGTCCCCTGAAACAGAGATTGTTTTCCTTTGCGGGCAGCAGGCAGGGAGGGAGCTGAAGCCTGTGGAGGAGAGGGGTCGGAGGAGGAAGAGGGGGAGGTGGGGTGAGCAGGGTGCAGCCTGGCAGGTGGTGGATGTGCCAGCACCTCGAGTTGTCGTTTGCACCTTGGTCACGTGTGTGGAAAATATTGCTGCTGTTGTAGCTGGGTACTGCTAGCTGTGCGTGGGTGCAAATGGCAAGGCGAGATGTGGGACGGAGCAGAGCTGGGCCCAGCTGCTTCTGTTTATGCTCCACAGGAGGCAAGCAGATGTACAGAGCGGCTGTGGCTTGCTGAACGTCAGCAGGGGTTGGTGTCCATGGGGAGACTGCTGGGGACTGAAGGCAGTTCAGAGTGTTCCCACTGAGCCTGGTTGTTCTCTACCTGTGGTCAGATCCTGGTGCTTGGCCACAGGGTTCATTTTGCCTGTGACTTGCTGCTTGTCCATCCTCATCCTCAGCAGTTAGACTTTCATCCCATCTTGATGTGCTCTGGAGGCCCTGTCAGAGTTCAGATTAACTTTTTTCTCTTTTCCATCTTGAAAACAGTAGTAAAATTCCTGAAAAGGGAATGAGCATGTACATGCATGCAGGTGTGTTTGGGGAGGGAGGCAACTGAAATTGAGAAGCAGTGGTAAAAAGAGGCAGCCCAAGGCCTGACATGATGCTCTCCTGCTTGCATTAGCAGTTCTTTGTGGAATTGCATTGCAAACCTCAGTTCCATTGCGCTTCTGTTTCTGAGCCTTCTTCTGTATCCCTGAGTACAATAAATCTCTTTAAAAGGCAAAAAAAAAACCCATATTCCTTCCATATAGGCAGTGGATGTAAGAGCTGGGTTCTGAAGATGGTCTTAATAGTGTCATGGTGGAAGCATGGGCCACCTGAAATGGATGTGCAAGCAAAGAGAGAGCTCTCCATTTAAAATTTGTATAGGACACGTGGCTCCTGACACATGTTGTCTAACCAGCTTGGTTTTATATGCTACTTCAGTCAGGAAATTAATCAGGAAAAAAGATAAGGGAACATTATGCTATTCAGAGTAAATCACCATATTACACAATGCTGCTCCCATTGCCTAGGTAAAGCTGTTTAAGAAAATGGGCTGGCTTCAGGGCTTCCTTCTGATTGTCTAATTAAACTTCCAACCTTTGCAATTATGAAAATAACTGTGTGGTTAGAACTACTTGTGTATGCTATAGGTAACTCTTGAATTAGCTAGAAAGAGGTTAAGAGATTTGCCTTGAGATCTTACTCTGAGATTTCTCTCTTCTTAAATGCACTCTGGGCTTTTTCTAGAGATACAATTTCAGTGTGAGGGTAGCACAAACTCCTAAATGCAAGTGCTGGGATGGCTGAAACTAGAGGTCCACTTGTCGCAACATCCCATTTGCTGCAACACCCAGCTGAGCACCTCTGAGCAAAGTGCAAGAAAACTGATAGCAGCCACAAATCAGATTGGTCTTTGCAGCCCTAGAATTTAACTTCCATTTAAAAAAATTAATTTAATTATAATGAAGCAATTGGATGAGAAATGAGAATACCTTGTGGCACAAACTTCCACAGGCTAGTTATGTGCTGCTCTAATGCTTTTTAAAAACTATTTTCATATTTTCTGGCCTGCAGATGTGTTTTCTGTGCTATTATATGAGAAGGTAAAGTTGACAATTTAAAAATTATTTTGTCTTTAGTCTGGGAATATTGTGGTTACTATTTGTACTACCAACTATTTTTTAAAATACAGGCATTTAATCTATAGCTCCCAAATACTGTTCTATTAATCTCACTTCAGTCAACCAACGTCAGCAAATTCCTTTAGGAGGAATAAATGTCCTATATGGCCTCTCAAGCTACAGTCCTCCTCAGGTGAAGGTGATTCTGTCTTTCACAGTACACCTGTGCACTGTGCAAGAGGCATGTTCTGCCTGCCATAGTGATGAAGGTTTTCATTACAGCAAGGCTGCGGAAGCAAATACTAAAAAAATCTCTCTCACTTCTCTCTTAACCCCCTAGTGGATGACTGCATCAGATAAAGGACTGGTAGTACAGGCTAGGTCATTCTCTAGTACACGGGAAATGGACTTCATGCCACTTAAAGTGTTTCTTGTCTGTTTCTGTTAGCAGCTCATCCTTTGTTGATATAAGTGAGCACATTCCTTTGTTAGCTTGCTTGTACCTTATAATGTCATCATTTTTCTCCTGTTTTATCTGATCCTCCTTATAAAAACAGAGCTATGTGATGCACAGCTGGATGCTCTTTGAGAAATCTGCTGCTGCCTGAGTGCTACCTGTTCGTGTGATCGGAGGGGAGTGCTGAGCTGAAGAATAGAATATGTCTTTTGTGATTGATCTGTCAGGCGGATTCGATAGCGTGGAAAAAGTAGTAGGTGTTGTACGTACAGAAACATTCAGGCTTGGACTCTGTTTGCAGTCTGAAATATGAAGTGTGGTTGAAATTTGAAGGGAGAGAGGGACTTTGCATAAGCAAGTGGCAAGTGCAGCTGAGTGGCTTGTCTGTGTGCTCAAGTGATTTTTTCGGTTTCTAGTGGCACGGGTTGCAGTGGGGACTGCGGTGTGGTAGCCTGTGGAGGTACTGACAGAAGCAGGGATCTGGTGGTGAAGGTGCGATACATGTGGTACTCAGCCATCACTCAATGCTTCACATTCCTGTGAGAAATCTGCTTTAATCTGGGTCTGGTTCCAACTGGCAGTGCATAACAACAAGGCTTTCCAGCCTTCTCCTCCCCCGAGGTTTCAGTCCTTAAAGATGCAGGTTCTGATAGCATGTTTTTCTTTCCAAGCCAAAATTTAGTTAAATTGACAAGCATTTTACACCCAGCAAAATATTTAACCTTACTGCCAGGCTAGAATCAGCCTTTGAGTTGCTTTCTGCTCTTTCATGGTTAGCAGCACCGCAGTGATCAGAAAGCAGCATAGCTTTATCACTTCTGTTTTCTTTGAGTCTAAGAACTCCCTGAAGTCACCTTGCTGTCACTGTGGCTTTTCTGAGATCTTACTCTAATAAGATTGTCAGTTATTTATTTTCCTTGTAATTGAAAGACCACCTTCTCACAAGGTCCCAAGAAGTAGTATGCAAGTGAACACAGCCTTCTTGGACACAGGCGTGGTCTGCCCATTCCACTCTCAAGGTGCACAACCTCAGCACAGTGATGGCTGCCAAAATATGTTCTGTGACTGAGCAGGGCTACATATGGATGAGAATATGCCTTCCCTGATTTACTTCAGAGTGGCCTTTTAGTATTTTGACACAATTTTTCATATCTGGTGGAGTGAAGATAATGTAGACTAGTGATTGTGTCTAGATGTGTACTCTATTGCAAGCTGTTTATGCTTCTAACCACTGAAATGGCCTATTGTCAGACTTTATGTGGAGTGCACAATATTGGGTAAAAATAGGTTTTGTAGGCAAAGTTGATGCCTAAGTATCTTTAAATGGGAAAACCACTTTCTTTCTAGCCACAGCAACCAAGCCAGACTTGTTTTGTTCTGAGAGGTCAGTTTTTCACATCCTTTTTCAGTTGGCGTAGTCTATGGTTTTTGTCCTACCAAAAGGCTCAGCAGTTTTCTTACTGGGTTTTACTTTGTTTTTTTAGGCTGCTAGTACAAAATAGCTCTTGCCTTTCCCCAAAGGCCTGTGAATTGCCATTACCTTTCATAAGCTGCCCTTAAGATATTTAGCTGTAGCACTCTAAGAAATGCAGTCTCAGTGTCTTTAAAAGAGCACTTGGTGTCAAGAAACTCTTAGGAAGCCAAACACATGAACAATGCTGTTTGTCCTGTTCTTGTGGCTCCAAGCAGATCTGTTGGCAGTAACATTGGCAATCGCTACCCAGCCTATCTAAAGGTGAAAACATCAGTTTTGGGAAGGTTTTACAGGAGTCTTTTTATAAAGATTCATTCTTTTCAGAGTCATGATGAGTATCATAGTCCTCCACTGTTGTTGCCTTGTGAGCACAGGTGCTGAATACAATCCACATATCAACCATCAACTTTGATATGGTTGAGATCTTACAGCACAAAGATTTTAGTATTTTACTGTTTGCAAATTAGACTGATGCTGGGTTCTTCGCTAGTTTGAGATGTGAAAATTGGATAAAGTTGTAGCAGGCTGGGTTTCTAGACAGAGCAACTCCAAGAGCCCTCAGTCCTTGTGAGCTTCTACATGTATTATTAGCACTGCACACACTGCTCAACTTTCTCCAAAGAGAAACCATTGGCACGGGTTGTCTAAAATTTACTTTATTTTGGTTATTTTTCCATTTACTTCAATGATATTCTCAACCCATGTAACAAACAGACAAATGTGTAATGCTTGGGGCAGACCCATTTTGCCTGTGGGAGAAATAGTAATTTTAAATAAAAACAGTCTGATTTTTCTGAAGGTGATGAGGACCCACAGTTCTGATTGACTAGTTCACCAATAGATAAAAATCAAAATATCATCAAACTTATCTATTTACAAATTGTCCAGGAGCAGATTGTGAAATTGTCAGGTTTGTCATGTAAAGTTATTCACTAATTTCTTCAGGGAATAATTAGATCATTAGACAAATATGCCATAGGCAATCTGTGTGGGAACTTGTGTAATTAACCAATCCAAAATGAGTGATAAATTGTATATCGGTAATTTTCACACTTAGCAATTTAAGATGTGTTAAGTAGTTTTGTCATCAAGTTAAGGAACAGAAACAATACATTTTGACTTATGTAACTAATTACCATTCCTGATTTTACAAACACAAACAATTTGGAATTTACCTTGGGTGACAGTTTGCTCATGTGAGGTAGGAGAATATTCATGAGCTCAGAACTTTGCACTCACTTTTTTTTGCAAATGCTTGAACGATAAAGAGGTCATAAATCTGGTTAATCAGAAATTTGCCTTTCAATTCTAACAAATGTTCATGATATGTTACTAAGTAAAAAAAAAAAAAAAAAGTCTCTTTTCTTTCCCTGATATTGGCTCAGTTTCTTGTAAAATCCTCTTGACAACACTTACTGAATCAGAATTGTGTTGTGATAGGGAATGGGTCTGTGCACGTTTAGTAAAATACTGGGCGATTCCTTTGTTCACTGAATTGCTGAATTTATGGTGAAGTGATGTCAAATTATGGCTTTTATTGTAAATGGACTAAGCAGGGCAGGGGAGAAGTTAAAAACAAACAAACAAACAAAACAGAGGAATACGTTAATTTGCAAATGTTAAATTGAGAATGGATAGAAGTTATCCGGAAAGGTTAAACTGTGGCCAGAAGTGGACAAGAGGGTCACAGTGTTGGTTGTCAAGTGGAAAGGCTGTCATTGGTGTGGTATAGGACAGGTGTAGTCATAAGCGGTGTCATACCATAAAGTGGTGGAGGTTTGGGATGGATGCCAAAATAGACAGTAATCTCTAGATTCTGCAATTCATTTAAGACCTTGGTATAGCCCACTAAGAAGGTGTGATGTGTGGTGGTAAACAAGAAAAGAAAGGATTTTGCTAGAAGGTTAAATATATATTTATGCATGCATTTTAATTTATTTTTTAAAAATACATGTGAAGGAATATTGGACACATGACCATTTCCATATATTAATTTGAGGTCCACAAACCCCACAACTCTGCATGTCACAGAAACTAAACTCTTCTCTCACTCTCTCCTTCTCTGAAGCATCTTTCAGGTACGGCATGAGCTCATCAGTACAGTATTAGGTTAAGCACCATGCAACACTGAATATATATCAAAGCTGTGGTGTGTGCAGTCTAAGGCTACTGGTGATATCAAGGTCTCTGGGAAGAACAAGCAGCTGTCTGCTTTTATACATTATGCTGATACTACAGGAGCTGTGAATGGTCCCTGGTTTCTCAGAACACATAATTAAACACAGGGATAAATTAGTGCTGTTGTCCAGCTACATCAAGCCACCAAAACAAAATCCAGAATCCCACCTGCCTTGAACCTTTTAAAGATCAGTGGGTTGGATTCTAGTTTTCATCTGGAAAAAAGATATGTGAGTGCCAGGATGCTTTTAGGGTGAATAGTGCTGTGTATAACCATTAAAAATAAAATAAATAAAATAAAAATCCACTGCACCACTGGAGAGTCAGCAGAGGGAGTGCGAGTTAGGAAGCCCCTCTTTTAGTATCTGAATGGCAGTAATGTAGCAGGAGGGAGGTAAACAGAAAGTCGTATGAGAGCTGGAACCATGGTAAAGAAATAGACCTAAAAGACAATTTTGACAAAGTGAAAGTGACAGCAAGACCTCTTGGTGAAAATTGTCATACCTTTGCCCTTCAAGGCATGTGAACTTGACTGAATACATGCTAGAAAATGTGATGAATTTATTGAGGTAACCTAAACACTTCCAACTCTTACGATTTTAATAAATGTTCTTGCAATATTTATGCTCGCACCCTCTAGTCCCTCAAATCATAGTTACATTAACATCCTTTGCTTTTTTGTATTTTTTTTTCCTCTTGAATTTGTACTGCTATGATGTCTCAATATTACTGAGATAGTTATGGAGTCAAGCTTAAATTGTGATCTGAGTGCATTTAATGTGTGAAAAAGCCATAAGGCAAATAACAAGATTCTCAGTGCTTGAAAAGTCATGATGGTGCTTAAACGCTTTGAGCTGGCAATGCTATCACTACTTAAAATGACATTTAATGAGAGTGCATTTCTGGGCAGCTCCACAGAATTTATTTTACCTCTGCATCTTGTAGGATTTTTCTTTTTAGTTACAGAGAAAACACATAAATGTGAAAATACAATTTCTGCTTTTATTATGTTTAATTTGTCTGTTCCAAGGACACGTATTTATTTCCAACAGCTATAATGTGTTGTGGGGTTTTTTTGTAATTTCAGGACTTTTCCTTCAGCTATGGCCGTAGCTGATCAACCATTTTCTTGACTGTCTTTCAGAAGAGTTACCATGGGTGGCTTTAAAATTCAAATGACTATGTAGGGTTTGTTTGTGGCTTTTTTTTTAATAAGGAAAAAAATATCTTTCTCAATCCTAGAGGTAAGAAGCAATACCATATGAGCTGGATGTTATTTTAAATAATTGAATGTGGTTTTGTCTTGTTTGATGCTTCAGAAATACATAGTATGACCTGTTTCTACTTCCAAATGAATTTACATCTATGTTGAATATAAAAATAAAGACAAGCATTTGTATGTGAGATACTTATGGGCTTTTTTTTTTTTTTTTTTCCCCCACAGTTTTAATACTTTATCTGTAATTTACTCAGAAATACATGCTCATCAGTGAATTCTCCTTGAGATTAAGGGGGAAATGATGCTGAAAATCTTGGTGGCTGTATGGGGTTTGTTGGTCCTCATTTTCGTGGGGTTTTTTAAAAATTATTTTTTTAAAGCCCTCCCAAAACCTCTCAACAAACATACCCAAGATCCTCTCTGCTATGAAAGATCACTCTTTGTAAGACACAAAGGTGTGGCTTTAACTGTATCTGTCTGGTGTAGGCTATTGTGATAGTAAGTCCTCATGCATTTTCAGTTCGTTGCTTTCCAGTATTATGTTAACCAGTTTATTTTCAGTGTGGTGTGGGTTTTTTTTTTTTTTCCTCTCCCCTTCTGAAACTTCTGTCAATGTGTTATGGTAATACAGCTCTGCTTTCCACTCATGAGGTGCCTGCATTCATTGGTGGGTGATACGAATAAGTAAAACCTGTCTCTTAGTGCGCATTCACAAGAGTGTTGAACTGAGATTACACTGACATCTGAAATTCTGGCAGTTTGTAACTCCAAGTGCTTACACTTTGTAAATCTCAATCGCGTCCTTAATGTAGATTTTGTTTCGTTTCTTGCTAAAGAGTAAAAAATGTAAATTTATAAAAGACTGTCACTCTCCCCCTTGGTCTTTGAGTGATTTAAGTCATTCCTTTGTCAACTGATCTAATGTGTTTTTGCAGCGATAATGTCTGCTTAGTCTCCAACATCTGTGCACTGGACAGAAACTGAGATTCCTAAATGTGTCTTGAGTGCACTACATCTTCACCACAGCACAATGACATGTAGGTAAAATGTATGGTTTTACGCAACAACTACAAATGAGACTGTTCTGAACTGAGTATTGTTTGAAAGCTGTGATGAAATAAACTAGCATCAGGCATAGGATAATTTGAATTTACCATAACTATCCTCTTACTTGAAACTAGAAGCAGAGTGAGTATGTGGAGCCAAAATTGGCTCTCATGCTACCAACTCCTGAGGAAGATCAGATGTGGGTGAGTGTGGCATGACTCAGGGCTCTTGCTGACATGGGCTGACTCACAGTGCCAAGTTCATGTGCCTCTCTGTTGCTTGCAAAATCTGAGATCTGTGAATATGGTTTCTCCTAAGAAGAGACTGAACCACATCCCATCTGAATAGAACAGAGACTTGTGAAGAACAAAATGTTTTCCTCCTGATTTATTTGAACAGACATTTCTTGCTGGTGGCTGTCCCCACTGGGACAGCAGGACACTTTAGAGTTGCTCATGGATTGAGTTTTTATACAGCTCTAGCTCTCATAACTGAACACTATCTGTTTCCTCACCTTCGTGACTTCTCCACAAGTATCTGTTACCTTCTTGCCCATTTCTATGTGCATCATCTTAAACTTTTGATCAGCTGAAGTAGCTTCAAAGTTGCTGTGTGCTGCAGACTGCCTGTGAATATGGCTTTTTTTATTCAGAGCAGGGGCAGCTAGTAAGAGCTAGCTCCATTCTTCTGACCCTGAAAGAGCCCAGAGGCTAAGAGAGTACCTGAGATATAGTTGTAACTCACAGAAGAATGGGTGGTTTTTTCTGCCTTGTTTAGCAAGGCTTGAGTTAACATTGCCGCAAGGGTCTTTCTCTGGTCTAGAGCTTGGAAACAAAGTCTATTCCCCAGCAAAGAGCTGATGAGCCTCAACTTGCCAAACCGACAACTACCATTTGCCCTCGTACAGCATCACCTGTTAAGCAAGGAAGGGAAAGTTTCAGCTACAAAATTATATGGTTATACAAATACAAAATACTTCTTACAAAATAAGAATAACATGCCAAAATAAACCACTGCTCTCTGTAGCAGAGAAATGGGGCAGATACTCTTGGGCAAGACAAGGGGTGTAACTATACATGCCAGAAGTCAGTCTCTGTGCTGGAGAGCAGTGATGGAGTAAGAAGGTTTCTGTTGTGTAAAGTGTATGGTCTTTAAGTATAGTGCTCGGCTACCTCATCTTATGAATTCCTGAGAAGAGGTGGAACATGGCTGTGCTTGCTCTGCAGGCTCTCTGAGCTGTCTGGTTTGATACTGCTGTGCCCAAGAAGCCCTGAAGGGGAAAAAAGGAGAGGGACTAGTGGTTGTGTGGTCCATACTCTGCTTGCAGCAGTCTGTCTGCGTACATCCAAGGTGGCACACAGAGAGCTATGACAGGTCTTGGTCGCTGGTGGGGTCCAGGACTCAGTGTAGCAGAGGTTGGCCTCAGGCTGTGTGCAACCAGTGTCTGCTGGCATCCCTATTGGTTGTCCAGCTTTGCTTGTTTACGTCATTGTTTTAGTTACACCTCCCATCTCCTCCCTGCCTTTTTCATATGGGAGATGAGGTAGGTAGCAATGTTGATAATTTAAATGCAGTCACAGACCCTCTGACTTCTCCACTCAGTGTATCCCTATAAAAGGTTACTTTAAGTCAATTCTTCTTCTGAATAAAATATCATCACATGCAAAAGCTGCTTCTGGCCAAACCAATGTCTTTAATTTCTTGCTATTTAAGCCTTTGCTAGTTTTGTTGGAGGAAAGCAAACAAACAAAAAAAGGGGTGACATTTAATTTTGCTGTTTAATTCTTCTACTCTTCTGCTCCAAACACAGAACTTATTTAAAAGTCTGAGGAAAGCAGTTTACCTTGTAGAAACTGTTGCTTTTAATTATTTCTATGTACCGATCCATAGTTGATGTGTAATATAAAGTCCTGCTGATATGAAATAAGTTGATAAGTAAAATAGTTGTCAAGAATGTTGCTAAGACTTCTTCATGTAGACTTCTGAGGGCCAGTTGCATTTGGTTCTTATTTTTAGGATTTCTCCATGTTTGAACATGTTTAAACCTTAGAAATGAGGGTGGACATCTTGCAGGCCAACATAATTTCTGTAAGCCTAGACCAAAAGACAAGAGTTGCAACATCACTGACTTGTGTAACAGTATTTTTTTTACTTGTATTTGAATAATCAAAATGCTGTGACTGCTTTAAAATTAACTTAAGCAAACTGTGTTTTCAGGGATGTTCTGTTTTTCTTACCTGAGAGGTTGAAGTGGGCCAGTAGAATTTTATTGGTATCATTTTACTTATAAACTACTGCAGGTCACATTACTGGCTGAATATTGTACTGTTTGGAGCCAATGATGGGTGGATGATCTGATGCTGTAGCCAAGAAGCTTTTGTGGTGGTGCACATTAGCACACTCACAGTCCTTCCTAAAGAGATTGAGATGGAGGATTACTGTGGTTTTGGAACATGGACCTGCAAGCAGGGCTGTTACTTTTGGTGTCTTTGGGTCCTACTGCCTATATTTGGAGAAATATCTGAGAGTCTTGGTAAAATATGTTGCATCTCTGTGCTGTTTCATCTTCAAGACATGCACCTTGGTGTAAGTGGCTCTACCTCTTGATCAGCCCACTCAAGATCTGCTTTCCTCTTGCACCAGAAACTATAAATAATAATGGCAAAGTGCTGAACAACAAAGCATTGCATTTGCTGAATACTTAGTACAATTTATTTTTTCCTTGAGCTCTGGCCTTGGCTGAGTGAGTGCAATTGTCTTTGGAAACACCACTGGTGCCTGTAGTCACCCAGAGAATTACAACTATTTTGCAGGCATATTTCTTCTTGATCTGGAATGCTCCGAGGGGAGCCAGTGTTAGAATCTAGGTATGTCAGCACTCTGTGCTGCTTACAGCGAAGAAAGATGCTTGTGGTTGATTTCATAGCAGGCCTGATCTATGGAGCAGCTAGCTGGGGGCATCTCTCTCTGCCAGTTGTCTTCTCCCATTAGCTGCTCCTTACAGGATAGGTGAGAGTAAAACCCAAGGTACTGCATTTAGCCTATCTGCAATATTAGCCACAAGAGCTGTGGTAGAGTTTGAAAGTATAGTGTATATATATGCTTGTGGATCTAAAGATTGTGTCTGCTCCCTCCCTGGATGTGTTCAAGGCCAGGCTTGGTGAGGCCTTGAGTGTCCTGATCTAGTGGGAGGTGTCCCTGCCTGTGGCAGGGGGTTGGAACTGGATGATCTTTGAGGTCTCTTCCAACCTAGACCATTCAATGATTCTATGAAAAGGGAGAAAAAAAAAAAAACAACCACCAAACATTGGTGTAATTATTTTAAAAAAAATTTTCTTTGGCACTTCTTTCAGTTTGAGTTGGACCAATGCTGCTTCATTGATCCATGTGAAGATTGTTGAGCCATATAAAGACTCTGCTGTCATACTCCTGTCAGATATTCTGTTATGTGTTCCTGTCCAACTAGTAAAATGTCATGCACAACACAGCCTTTCCTACACAGAATAGCCTTGGGCAAATGCACTCTACTACTGCCTAACAGCCCATGGGATTTAATCTCTGCTCCCTTAACGACTGTTCTGTAACCTTTCTGTGCACTTCAAGACTTTCCGGGCTAATCTTTTTGCATATAATCATAGCAAATAAAAATCTGGAAAGGAGCACCAGCCAGGGCTGGGTCTGGGAACCCAAGTGTCTACTATGGTAAGCCTATTCCACATTATTTTCAGGAATCAGTGTCTTTGATGACTGAACCACAGGGAAAGGTTTGATGTGTTGTTGCCTGTTTGACAGCAAGAATAAGCCTTTAGTTTAACTTGCTGTGGACCATTTTTCCAGACCTCTGTGATTCCTGAAGGTGTCAGCAATGAAGTTTTATTATATATGTATCTCTTGTCTTTGGATGACAGACTGTCCTATGTGTCAAGATTCAAGGAGAAGGTTGAAGAGAATTACCTGGCAACTGGCACCAGTGCATTCTTTTCCAGTTGATAACTAGATTTCTGCAGTCTGCCAGCATTGGTTGATACACCCAGAGAACAGAATGCCTTTCCTGAGCTGAAGTGGGAGATGCTTATTCTGCAGATGTGATGATTTGGCATTTTCTGTGGATTGGTCTACTTGGGGACATGTCTGCCAGAAGTCCTGTGAGGTCCTGGAATAATTACAATTAAAGAGATCACTTTAGAGTGAAGCAGGTGTTGTAAGGTGACATTTGAGGTTGGGTGGAGTTGAGATGCCTGATTAATTGCTATAGTTAATTAAATCCACCTCTGAAAGTGGAGAGAGGTGGAGATGCTGGTTGAGGAGGCATTGGGAGTGCAACATTGCAAACTGCTCAGGTGAGCTCCAAAGTGTTTAAGTTTGCTTGATGTTGATGTGTTCTTCCAGAGGCAAATATTTTTCTGAAACCAAATGTTTATTTGGCCTGAATACCTCATGGTATGGTATTAAGCTTAATATATTTTTGTAAATATGAACCCAACCCAGCTTGGTTGCCTTACAGCTGTAGGAAATTGAATTAAGGCTGATTCTCTGTGTGAACCTCTGCTGGGAGACCCACACTGCGAAGCAAACTCGCTACTGTGAGCCACACAACTTGGCAAAACATGAAGCTGCAGACACGGAACTTCTCTCACCTCCTGTGAAGATCTCAAATCTGCAGGTCGTGGCTGGACTGAGATGGCCTGACAGTGAAGGTGCCAGTAGATAAAGAATCGCATTCTTCTTCAACTTTGCCAAAATGATTCCTTTCATCCTGCGATAATTCTAATGTGCTTTTCCAGTTACGGTTTAGAGAGCTGCAAATCAGATGATTTGTCTCTCTACAGCTAATGACTTCTGAACTGAATTTGGGAGCAGCACAGATACTGTCAGCCATGGTGGTGAGCTGAATGCAGCTCCTCTGGCATCAGGAGCCTTAGAAATCTTCCCTGCTCTCCCTGCAAGGAAAATCCACTTTGTGATTAGAGCAAAGCTGGGACCCAGGAGGTCAGCCTGTAACTTCCAGCTCTAGCCTGGATTGTTTCTGTGGCCTCGGGGTGGCCGCTCAGAGTGATTTGTTGCAGCGAACAGACCAGGGGTGCCGATGCAAACATCTGAGCTGGAGAGAAGGTGAAACACAGATGGAGGCAGATTGAGGCACAACTGTTTTAGGGAAGACTCAGTGTCGCGTTTGCAAATGGGCATTCCACATCTTTCCTCTGCCCTCTTCTTAAAACAAGCAAATCCCCTAGACTGTTAACAATGTCAGTGAACTACACCTGAGATCAATCTGTCCTCTTGGCATGCCTTTTTTTTATGTAAGGCAAGCAGGAGTGCTGGGGCCATCCCCAGCAGCAGGGGATGAAGTATTGCTGTGCTATGTGGCATGTTCCAAGGGTAATGAAAGAGAAAGGCTTTGCATTATTCCTTGCATATGTACAACTCTGAGAGTACCAGCAAGCTTGCCCCGGTTTCTCAGTATGCTGCAATCCTGCGGAGGTGTTTGTGACAGCAGCTTTGATTGTGTGGGATCTCTGACCTCTACAGACCAGGGTGCTGGAACAGATTCAGCCCAGGATGGTTCCACTGGTTGAGGGGAGAGGTCAGACAGCCTGGGGAAGGAGGGAAGAAAAATGTTCACTGGGACAACTGGCATCTGGACTGATATGCTTTCTTTAGTCTTGGAAAAGGTTCAGCAGGCTTAGCTTCTCTTGAGACAAACACTCCTTAGAAAAGTGAGTTCAGCCACGGGAAAATGCCCAGACATCACATTGCCAAAACAGAATGCTTCCATTTGCTTTCATGCATTCACAACATTTTAGTCAGCCTGTTTGAGACTGTAACTCTGTTGTCAGTGCAGGAGACTCAGTATTCTCCATCTTGCTCTATAATCCCCGTGTTTGCTCTAGGTATATCCTAGGAAACAGACAGGATGGGGTCCCTTTCATGAATTGCTTACTGCTGTAAAGGACAGGTGTGACAAATGAAGATGCAACACATTATCAGAAAAGGGTGGAGAAGGATACTATAGCTAGTGGATTCATGGTTTCTGAGTTTAGATACACCTATGTTTTACTGGGTCCTCTGTTTATACAAATGCAGGAGGCCAGATTGTTGTGCTGTGTGAACAAGCTCAGCACAGTCTGGTCTTTGATGTTTGTAGGCAAAGAGATTTCTCAGGAGCAGTTTGAATGAGGTGAGGGGCTGATGTGTGCTGACTAGAGCTTGGAAAGCTGTTCCAAGCATGAGAGAAGGTGTGGGAGATGGTGCAGAAATACCTCTCTGATGAGGGAATGAAGGGAAATACAAGGTCAGCGCTGCAGGACTCACTGGAGGGTGGGTTGAGTCACATATGGGACTAATGCAGTATACTTGACTCCTGTAGTAATGCACAGTTGATAACAGAGATGTTCAGAGTAAACACAGGTAAGCCTGGATCTAGGTATGCGTTTGGGTTTGTGCTGTTTATACTTTTGGGATGCTTTTAGAAATCCTGCCAAAGCCAAGAGGCTATGAGAAACCAGGCTTTCTATCAGCATCCGGAGGCTGAAATCCCACCAGAAGATCAGTTATTGTGTTATTCTACTTCATTAAGTACCTCTTTGAGAGGTTAAAGTAGCCTGTGAAAATGTGTTATCACAAGCAGCAGAGTGTCTTACAGCCTTTTGGGGAAAGGAAAGACATACTATCTGTACACTTCAAGATCCATTCACAGTGGCAGCCATGTAGATTGCACCTCCTTCTCCACAGTTCTCCACTTGTAGTAGCTGAGCACATCAGATAGTGCAGATAACTTTGCTCCATGGAAGGAGATTTTATTGAGTAATCAAGTTTAGTACTGGCTGAGAAGAGTCTCACATACAGCAGCTTCTACATCTGCAGCCCTGGAACTTTCAAAAGTGAAATACGGGTTGAATAGGAACATGTATTATGTTGCCCATGTAGCCATAGAGGGGGAAAAATACTTTCAAACTCTTGCATCCATGTAGAAGACTGTTTTGTGCTACTTGCTTTACTGCTGCTGGGATGTGTACGGGTCAGCGAATGCTGGGCTATATCCTATCCTTTCCTGGAGGCTCCTGTCCTGAAATAAGCACTACTTCAGGTTCCCATTTTCCATAGAGTTCCAAGTAATAAATGCAGAGAACTTGTTTTCAGGGCAATGGGAAGTTTAAATGTGAGTTCAGGAGTTTGCAGATTAATAGATCACATCCTGTCAAATTCAGTACCAGAGGGTATAAAATGTCAGATAATTCATCAGCTACTGGGATTAGATAACATAAATTAATTAAGGTGCAGTTTTGCTGAAAAAGTGCACTACGACAAGAGTAATGCCATTACTGAATACTGTGTAGCAACACATGGATGCCTTTTCTAGAGCAGCAGAAAATAAACAGGCATCGATGTGAATAAATCTTTTCACATATTGCGGAGACAGATAATTTATGGCAAAGTCTAGCTTTGTTTTTTTCCACTTTTAAATTCTTCATAATCTGGACCTTGCTTCTGTTTGCAACTTATTAGTATTTGCCAACTTGCTTTGGAACACTTCTCTGACAACAAGATGCTGGTATTTTTTTCATGATGTGCTTCACTGGTTGGTGAAGTCAATCTGCACCCTTTTTCCTTCTGAGTGAGTGGCTTAAACTTTTTGAGCACAGAGGAATAATGGAGCAATACACACTTAATCCGTGTCATTTGGTAATTTGTATCAAAGTCATTAAAGGTTTAGGTTTAGGCAGTGATCCAGGCAATCCAAAAGGGATAGTATAACTGTACTGGTAGCAGTAGACAGATTTTATTGGCTTTCCTTTCCCCACTCCCCTGTTCTTTGCGTTATTGAACTTGATGAAAAAAGATTTTGAGCTTCTGGCTCCTGTTCTTAGTAGAGTGCAAGGTGTCCAAGTGTGGTTCCTGACCTTACTGCTGGGTTCCTGCACACATTTGGATTTGTCACTGACTCCCTGTCTCTACTTTAGCTCCAGCTCTGTCTGCTCCCCTCCAGCTGTAGGGCTGGTCCCCCAGGTAGACTTGTTCTAGAGAAAAAGTGGATGTGGTCTGAAACATATTGAAATAACAGTGGAGTATAGTGGACAAATGGGATGCTTAAGCTTGAGATTGTTCCCTGGCCTTCTTTAACACTGTGGGTATAGCCTATCTGGCTTATCCTTGAGGTGCAGCTAAGGAATTGATTATTTTCTGTCTTGAGGAAGTAGTACTGATGGAAATCATCATCTGGGAGGTCATTCAATAACAAACTCTCTTTTTTTTAATGCACAAAAGCAATTAAGTAACCCAGAAAATATTATATATGGGTTAATGGTAGCCTTCAGGATGCCTGATATGTTTCCCCAAAACAAAAGTTGGATATGGATAAAAGGGAAGAAAACTGAAAGTTCTGGGGAAGTAAAAACCTTGGGGTGGCTCAAGGAGAAAGGATATGTAAGATCTCGTGGCCTGTAGGTCACCCCTCTGTTGTACTGTGTTGCAGACTAATGCATGTGAAGAATATGCTTATTTAAATCTGTGGTTTTACCAGAGGGGATTGTTAGATTATACTTGACAAAGATTATACTTGATAAAGTTTTAAAATGTTTCTGTGTTTATGGCGCTCCTGATTTGCTGAAAGGAACAACCAAACAAATAACTGTTGACTGATTTTTGCTGTCTTGTGAAAAAAAAATGCCTTAAGTACATGACTTCAGCAAACTTCCCTACCACTGCAAGTGAGATCAACATTAGTATTGCAGACTTTTGAGGCCGGGGACAAACTTTGCCCTGACATAAGAGAAAAAAGGAGGGAAATGTTAATATATTTTAACAAGATATCACTATATCTGCATGTATTTTATCTTGCTTTAGTACTGACTTGCATCCTTTGCTTTGTTTCCCTTTGTTCTTAAGAGGAACAAGGCAGTGATTCATCACCAGCATGAGGGGATACCTCACTGCCTTTGTGTGGTATTGTCTGCCCAAGTGGCTCAAAGGACTTTACAAACATTAAGAGCTATATCTTGAGCTGTGTTATGCTGACACCATCTGAAAATCTGATCTTATTTCAATTTCCTTTTTGTCTGCATATTTTAGCTTGACATACCATAATATTACAGGTGCAAAACTGCACTCTCCTCAACCCAGCAGCAGCATGATTTGCTCATGGATGTCTTCTCTAGCATCAGCTTTTGAGCTGAAGAAGAACCTGTTTCTTGTTCTATAGGAGTCCATTGTTTCTACAGCTTTACATGTCTGTACTGAAATGCATTGTTTGAATGAGGCCAGGTTAGCAACTGATGTGAGCTCTGTTGTACAATGGCCCTGCATTTTACTACCTATTATCTGTTAATACTGGGAGGGGGGAGTCTCATGTATTTTATGATGAGTTATCTTGTACATTGTAATTTTACGTCAGTGAAAGTTTCAATGCTGCATGTGCATTAAGAGGTAGAGAGCTGCTCAGAAGTCCCTTTTGTGTTTGTTTTCTGTAGCATAGCTAATACATTAGCTGGGAAGTGTGTGCTACTGAGAGTTACACTGTTACAGGTTTCTAATGTCAAGGTGTCACACTGGACTAAATGACTCTGCAAGTAGCTGTAGAATCATAGAACGGTTTAGATTGGAAGGGACCTCAAAGATCATCCAGTTCCAACCCCCTGCCATAGGCAAGGACACCTCCCACTAGAATAGGTTGCTCAAGGCCTCATTCAACCTGGCCTTGAACACATCCAGGGAGGGAGCAGCCACAACCTCCCTGGACAACCTGTTCCAGTGTCTCACCTCCCTCATTCTAAAAAACTTCCTCCTAACATCCACGTTAAATCTCCTCTCTGCCAGTTTAAACCCATTCCCCCTCGTCCTGTCATTACAAGACCTTCTGAATAGTTCCTCCTCAGCCTGCCTGTAGGTCCCCTTCAGATACTGGAAGGTTACTATAAGGTCTTTTCAAAGCCTTCTCTTCTCCAGGGTGAAAAGCCCCAACTCTCTCAGCCTGTCCTCATGGCAGAGGTGCTCCAGCCCTCTGATCATCTTTGTGGTCCTCCTCTGGACTGGCTCCAACAGTTCCATGTCCTTCTTGTGCTGGGGGCTCCAGAATTGCACACAGTACTCCAGGTGAGGTCTGACAAGAGGAGAGTAAAGGAGGAGAATCCCCTCCCTTGCCCTGCTGGTAATGCCTCTCTTAATGCAGCCCAGGACACAGTTTCTGTCTGGGCCACATGTGCACACTGTCAGCTCATGCTGAGCTCTTTTTCAACCCAGACCCCCAGGTCCTTTTCCTCAGGGCTGCTCTCCAGCCATTTGCCACCCATCCTGTATTTGTGCCTGGGACTGCACCAACTCAGGTGCAGGACCTTACACTAGGCCTGGGCACACCTCTCCAGCCTGTCCAGGTTCATTGATCTTGTCACCTCTGCAAAGAACTGGTGCGGGCTTTAAAAATTTTATGTATGTAGATGTGTACGTATGTGGAAAACTTCATATTTGTGTATGCTCTATACAATCATTGTCAATGAAATCACACTGACATGCGTTGATTCAAACCAGAACCTGATTTTTTTTTTTTTTTTTAAATTGGCTGAGTTTCGATCAGGTTTATTGGGCTTTTTGGTTGTTTTTCACTCAGTTCATGTGATTTGTGTTATTCTGAATATACACAGGTTTATTGCCTTGAATATTTAGCTATGTACTTACTTATCTTTCTCTTTGGGGTCTTCTAGAAACAGTCTGATGCTCCAATCTTTAAAAAGTAATAACAAAAGAATATTAGTAAGATGCACATTTTTCAGGTAGCTACCTTTAGTGTTACAAGTTATCTGGACCAGTTCATTAGCAAACATTGTTTAGTGATTTTTTAAAATGAGAAATATTCTTAACTATTAGTGGGGAAAAAAAATTGGAAATCTTCATTACTAATGGAAAGTACTTTATGTAGTTCATGCACATACAAACTGTAGGAACATTATAGACTGTTTGCTACAGGGAGATGGCAAAACTGTCAGTAATTGCAGAAACAGCAGAAATGGTTTTGACTTGTTTTGGGGGTAGAAGTGTTGGATTTATGCCTCGTAATCAGCTACTCATAACCACATACTTTCCTTTATACCTTTTGCATCTAGTTCATTCTCCCCACTCAGCATTGCTGTTGTCTTTTGAAGTAAAACTTTATTTGTACTGCTGGCTGTGGAACTGCTTGCACTGATGCTGAACAAGTTGGGGGTCAAAACAGTTCTTTTGGTGGCTGCCAACATACAGTTTGGCAACTAGTTAATTTTGAATCCTTAAAAATATAGTAAACATAAACATGTAAAGTTTCTCATGCATATGTGTTGTGTTAATACTGATTTGTAATTTTCAGAAAAGTCCCATTACACACTATGGGGACTTCCAGAAAACTGAAGTCATGTGTAATGCAGTTTTTATTTCTGCATGTTAAGCAAGTGTTCAAAGATTAAATCATCCTGCTCCCTGATGTGATTTGGTGGTCTAAACCAAACATAGACTAATACTCCCCCCCACCTGGGCTTTTACATTTCCCTGAAGTCTTATATAAGCCATGTAATACAACGGGATGCTGTGTCACTTATTCCAAAGGTATCATCACCAGTGGAGACTTGCCAGGTGACTTCATCCTCCCACTCAATTTTGCCTCTGTCTCATGGTTGTGTTTTGGGGAGGGAGTATAGCAGCCTGTTGTCCTTGTGCACCTCACTGAATTTTCTTTCCATATTCCTACTGTGGATTCCTTGAGGATTACTTGCCCTTTTAGGAAAGCTGAAAGGCCTCTTTTCATAGTTGCTATCATAAAGACTTTTTTTTTTTTTTTTTTTTAATCTGTGACCCTCAATCTTTCTTTTTTTCTGTTCCTCATAAGAAGGATTCCTTGGTATTTGCTTTGCTAAATATTGGATATTTCTAGCTGGGTAGAAAATTCTCCTGATTCTTTTTCCTTGTGGTCACAAATCTGTTTCTTGTATCTCCAGTTCTTGTACCATCTGTCCTTCCCTCTGCAGCATGTGTGGCTGTAATTTGGGTAACTTATTGTCCAAGAAGTCTTTGTTTTCTCAGATGCTGTGCATTAATGATGTTAGAGTTTACAATTGTGTGTATCGTTCCTTTTAATGGACAAGGATCATATTAGGACTGCTGTGAGCATTCCCTACCCATGCTGTCCCCAGACTTGGTGGCTAACTGCACCCCTTCCCCAGAAACCCAAATATACTTCATTTCAAAGATTCAGTGACATTATTTTGCAGAAGTGCTGAGTGAAGCATAAGTTCATTTCCCTCAGCACCACTTCTTAATGCATTTTTGTTCATCAATGCGTATAACTAATGTGAAGAGGCAATCCAGTCTCAGCAGTCATTCTACTGAGGGTGAAATACTGATAGGTACTTCATTTAATAAAATAATAATGCTGTGCAGCTGTACACTGTCTCTCCCACAATGGTCTCTAGGTACCTGAAAGAGTATTAAATAATTAAGCCTGACAATACCCCTGTATTTCATTAGTTCCATTTCACAGGTGGATTAGCAGAGGTTAAGTGACTTGACCAAGGTCAGAATCAGACCTTATTCCTGTGAGAAAAGCCTGTTCAGGGGATAGTTTGCATGTGGGTGGATCAGCTGGTTCTGTGTTGGATCTCAGTGACAACCTGGGGTCTGTGCGCAGAGGCAGAGCCAAAGCCTGTGGCAGAGCAGGGAGGAAACAGGGGAATCCTGGCTCTGTTTTCTTAATTTGTTTCCAAATGTCCAGGCCTAAGATAATCCATACTAAATGCGGTGACAAGATTGAAGGATTTGATTTGCTGAAGCTGAGGAAATATATAACTTGGTGCCCAAGAGACCTGCAAGCTTTTGTTTCATATCCACCGACATCATCTGTCCAGTCAGCTCAACAAGTCATATTTTTATGAAGTTATTTTGCACCATCTGTATTGAAAATGGCAACCTGGCCAATTACAATGGATTTTAAAGTTTATTCCGTGAGAGAGTTTTTAAAGTGAAAAGAATCCAGCAGAGAGCCAGGGGGGCGGAAATAATGTATCTTTCCCAAGGAAAGACAGGATTTGATCCTGTAGGCAGCTAAAATGTGCCAAATTGGTTGGGTGCTGAGTGTTCAGCACCTTTTCAGAGATGCTCAGGACTTTGCAGAGTCAAAGCTCTGAGCTATAAGGTTAAGCATGAACATTAATGAAATGTTATCTCTCTACCAGATGGAACTAAGTGACAAGTACTCTGGCTGTCAAGCACTGAAAATTGTGAATCTGTCGCACATCCCCTGACAACAGTGAGGCAATCTTCTTAAAACTGACTTATGCAATAGGAATTGCATTGTGGTGGGGTATCTCATTCACATGGTGGGAAAGCTGACCTTAGGTGGGAAGTTTGCCCCTCTGTGTTGGGTTTGTTTTGATTTGCTTGCTGCNTTTTTTTTTTATGATGCATCTAGCTTTGTGATCAGCTGCCACCTTGCAAATAATTCACTTAAGAGGATGTTTTTTCATTGCCGGAATAGCTTACAAGCTAAGGCTCAACTTGTATAAAAAATTACATGTATACTTGAAATCCTTACAACTGATGATTCCAGATAAGAGCAGATACTCCATTATGATCAGCCTTCAGCTGAAAGGTGTAACCATTACGAGCCTTTTGCTGTCAATGAAACACCTTCCCTGTCTACCAGGATACAACAAAAACATTACGTTGCCATATTGGAGCACAGCAGAACTTTCCTGGAGCCTGAAGGGATTGCCTCATATTTTACAGGCTTAACTAACTGCCAATAAACGACCGTATTTTTTCATGCATGCATATTCTACGTGAATGATCATGTAGTATTATCATTTAATCCACAAATGAACTACCATCTTTTACAGACATAGAATGCAGAGCATAAGGGGAATGTACAGGCAAGCACTTAACATATTTGAGGTCAAAACCGAGATGAGGAATGGAGTTAGGAAAATAAAAGAAACTTTCAAAGTGATCTCAAAATCTGACTGCATCTCATAGGTCTAACCTTGAAGCTACAAGCTGATAGCAAACAAAATGAGGGTATGTAGAGGAAATTGAAGTTCCTCAGGAAGTTTGGCTTTTCATGATTTCAGAATAAATTTACCTTTGCTATATAATTGACCTGCTGCTTCAATTCTCACCTGCTCTTGGAAAATGCCCTTGTCTGTTCAGAGAAGGGCTCATTTTGTCATAAAGTTTAGATGAATGGTTGGAGCGGATTTTTTTGGTATAAAATATTCATTATGAACAAACTGTGAACTTGTGAATATGCATGATACCCCTTTAATCTGTTTTTTGAAGAAACATTTTCTTTAAAAAAAAAAAAAAAGACAAAAATGGGTCTGCTCAAACTGACCAACAAAACTTAACTATCAGTTGCTGTACAATCTGCGCACAAACTGCCTACAGGCATGATTATTTTTCATGTAAAGATTTTGCTGAGTGACTTTGAAGAAAAACCACAAATGTGACTGTGGACAACTGGCAACAGAGTGAAACTTGCTCAGTGTGTTTCACTCTAACCTCCAACTAATGGAGGTTACATGGTTAAGAGAAATCTGGAAAATGAGGACTGAAAAACTTAAGGATATACCAGGAAACTCCTATGATACCTGGGAAAGTCCATTATTTCTCTTGCCCTTTTGCTGTAAGAGAAGTCGTCACTGGGTTAATACTTGAATAAATGCACTTAGGTGTTGGCAAAGGTCAGTTATGTACTCAAGATGTGAGCAGTTCTTCATCAGGAAATTGCTGGAGTGTTGTCAGAGATTACAACTGCTCATATAATGGTAACTTCTGGGATTCCCCTGCTGTCATCCAGGGTGTTAGAGTTGTATGGAAGTGTTATCCTGTGGCTCTTTGTTTCCTCTCGTACGGACAATGCTATTTGCTATACATCACTGTGGGATGGCTAATTCTCTGTCCTAGTGACAAATATTCTTAGAATACTTGTGTGGGAATGGGGGAAAAAAAATTAATGAAACAACTCTAGGAGCCATGGAGGCCACAAGAGTCACTGTACTTATGTAACCAAGTTTAAACTGACAGATGTGTCTCTTTCATGCTACTCAAAAATTGAGTTGGGGGAAACTTTCCCCAGGTTCAGTTCATAGCAGTGTTTTTCCAGGTAGTGGTTATGGTGTGGATTGCTTTCCAGGGAGTTGGTTAAAATGAAACAAGTGTGCTTGTTGGTTTTTTTTTTTTTTGGTATTTTGTTTTTTAGAAGGTTATACTTTTGTCTGAGGTGTCTACGATTTGAAGATATTGACCTTTAAGTTACTACAGTATCTTGAGGTCCACAGGTCATATATAAAGGGAAACACTCTTTGTGAGTAGTGGAGAGAGGATTATAAGCCTCTTCTGTAAATGACTGCCTCATGTTACTTAATTATTCTCCCCTAATATTCAATTGGATGGCAAGGGTATGGTGCTTCTCTAGATGCTGACCTGCTGAAAAACATTTCTTGGTTCTTTAGGTAGTTTCAGTTGAGGCTGGGCATAAGAGTGAAATATTCTCCTTATTATTTGACCCTATTGTTCAAATGTATATGTTTACATTAATGAAGGAAGGTTGCATCGCAAATTGTGGCAGCTTACGCATTGATTGTAGCTCACCGGTCCCAGTTCAACAGGTTTTGATTGGTGAGACTTTAGCTTTCTCACAGGTGACTTCCAAACTCCTCTCATTAATTTCAGATGATGTTCATGCTGTCAGGACATAACTGAGCTCTCAAGGAGGTGCAACTATGAACAGAACACTTGCTTGAACATACAGCTTGCAGTTTAAGTAAGCATGGGACAGATCATTGCACTGATGTGATAGGACTACAGTGTGTGTAAACAAAGTTTTATTTTCCTTGTCCATAGTAAATATATAATTACAAAGACCAACAAAACAGCTGACAAAGTCTCTGACTGTGGGCAGCATGGATCCAGTCAATTATGTGGGAATAAAAACATTCTTTTGATTTCTGAGTGCAGGGCAACCATATCCCATTTGTGAAAGTCTCTGAAGGTGTTCCTGGATGAAGTCTGTCCTTCACCGTTAGGGAAGAAGGATCCCGGGAACAGGTCTCTTTCTGCTTGCCAGATTTTGGGTGTGCCTCTTGTCCCCACTGCACCCATGTACTCTTGCCTTAAACTTCTGTGTCATGTTTGTGATGAGGTGGGTGTCAGCTGAGGGAGGCAGGGATGTGCTGAAAAGCCATGCATGTTTGTGAAGTAGATATTCAAGGGATGGAAAGCTCAATATAAATAGGAAGAGAGAAGACACCTTGGGCATACTGTGAGAAGACAAGGTTATAGGAAAGGAAGTATTTTGTTTCCAGAATACATCCACTCTCTTCTCCAGACTGTGACCAGGAGCCTTGTGCTCAAAAGCTGTCCAAAAGCAGAAGCTGTCAAGGACTGCTGAAGCTTCATGTTACTGGGTTTTTTTTGGATGCTACTTAGTTTTGAAATGCAGCCAGTGCTGGGGTAGGTCGTGCAGTTGCAACACGCACATCATTTTTGAGCAGAATATTGATTTTGTGGTAGAGAGATCCAGGCAGAGTGGAAGCTGGCTTGGGCATCCACACTTAACATCTCTGGGCTCATGAAAGTGAAAAATGGAATATTTGACTATCGCAAGCAGCTCCAACACAGTGATCTTTGAAAATGTGTTTCAGGAGCACTGCTTCATTTCTGGCTGAGGGGAAAGGCGACTGCACTTCTGGAAGCACCCCATGATTTCCTTCATCACCCAATCGTATATTGACCCATTTTAACTCTCTGTGGCAAGGTCAGGAAGCACCTAAGTTCAGAAAGGCTACTTGCCAACTTTCATTTTTCATAGTTTAGTCATTCATAGTTTTCTGTGGAAGAGACGCCCTATTTGGTTGGGAGGTAAACTTATTTTGGCAGGGAGGTAAATTCGCGATTCTCACTGTCAAATTATGGTTAAAAAGAAAGAGAAACCAATTTTGCATTCCAAGAATTAAACTCGTTAATGTATGTAGCATTACATTTTAGCAAAGTAATCACAGCTGAGCATCCAAAATGTTGTCTTGAGTGCTTGGAAAATATACTGAAAGTAGAAATGAAAAGGGCTCTGCAATGTCCTTTATGAGAGAAGCTACTAGTAATTCTCATACTGGGTCAGCAATTCAAGATATTTTAAAATTATTATTATATATAATAGATACATACATATGTATATGTGTCTGAGTATAGGGAGAAAAAAAAAATATTGTGATAATTTTTGGTAGTTTTCTGTTTTTCAGGCCATACTGCTGCCTCAAATTGAACACCTATATTATCCGTTATCTGAAGTTTAGGCTTCTGAAAGGCACTCATATATACATAATATGATGGTTCTATGATACAAACTGGAAAAATATACAGAAGTAACATTTTCTAAAGAAAAAAAATAGTTGGTGGGGTAGGAAAAGGGAGGGGATGGGGCAGAAAGCCCAGCTTCTGGTTCCTATGCTAGTTTTGGAATTCCTGTGTGACTTTGTGCAAGTCCTTACATCGAAAAAAGTCTCAGTTTTCCAGCTCCTTGGCTTTCAGAAGCAAGACACTGAATAGTGTATGGGTACTGTTTTGGCTTTAAATAGAAATGTGTAATAAGCAGTACACACAAATTGGCAAATGTGAAGTTTTGTGAGGGCTGATTTCCAAGGGGATTTTCACATATCAAATTGTTGGGGGAATGTTCTCATTGATACTTGGTATTTTTGGACCTCGGAGGATCTGCCTAAAAACTGTATTTGAGCAGCTACTTGAGTAAGGATATGTGAGAACACCTTAGGTTTCTGTCTGTATGCATGTGTATATGTCTGCATTATTTATCAGGAACGTTGAAATGGATGCTTCGTTTTTGTTTATTGTAATTAAGCCCCTAAAATTAATATATAATCAAACATATTGCTCAAGGGTTCTGCTTCTGCTTCTGATTCTCAGCCTCAGCTTAAGATACTGTCTTTTTCTTTACTCCTTTTTTCTTGTTAGTAGCTTAGATAGGCATGAAAAATCTTTTGAGCTTAAATAAGAGATCTTTNTCCTGTGTGACTTTGTGCAAGTCCTTACATCGAAAAAAGTCTCAGTTTTCCAGCTCCTTGGCTTTCAGAAGCAAGACACTGAATAGTGTATGGGTACTGTTTTGGCTTTAAATAGAAATGTGTAATAAGCAGTACACACAAATTGGCAAATGTGAAGTTTTGTGAGGGCTGATTTCCAAGGGGATTTTCACATATCAAATTGTTGGGGGAATGTTCTCATTGATACTTGGTATTTTTGGACCTCGGAGGATCTGCCTAAAAACTGTATTTGAGCAGCTACTTGAGTAAGGATATGTGAGAACACCTTAGGTTTCTGTGTGTATGCATGTGTATATGTCTGCATTATTTATCAGGAACGTTGAAATGGATGCTTCGTTTTTGTTTATTGTAATTAAGCCCCTAAAATTAATATATAATCAAACATATTGCTCAAGGGTTGACTCTTCTGATTCTCAGCCTCAGCTTAAGATACTGTCTTTTTCTTTACTCCTTTTTTCTTGTTAGTAGCTTAGATAGGCATGAAAAATCTTTTGAGCTTAAATAAGAGATCTTTGTTGTTGTTGTTCCTGTATAGTTCAAAAGCAGTTAATTTTTAAGACCTCAAACTTGGCATGTGGCCACTCTCAGCTGGCAAATACACCCTTGCTATTTTTGCTGTGTGTGATTTTTAGTTCATCTGGAAGCTGCTGCCAAACAACTTTAGTCTAATTCTCCTGCCCCTTGCCTCTTCCTATTGCTCTCTAAGTGCTCTCATGTGCTTCCACCCAGCTAATGAACCATCTGTAAAATGGAGTAGCTCAGTCCTTAATGTTTCTGAATTCCCAGACCATAATGGCAACTGTGGTGGCTGGTGACTCACACAGCAATGACCAAGTCAGCTGGGATGGCATCACTGCACTTGCCTCCAACCTACCCTGAGCAATCATCTTATGGAGAGTAACATTTGGAGCCATGCTCCCCAGGTGTAAGGTGATCTGCATCTTTACCATTCCCCTCTGATATCCAATGGTACAGGCAATTACATCATTACAACCACATCATGTTTTCTGGAGTTCATTCTGCAGCTTTGGAGAAGATGCTTGTAGCTTCAGGTGTGTGAAAATAGGAGCTGGCATGTTTTGTGAGCAGCAAGTGGGAGTTGTTCAGTGGGAAGGTTAGATGAGATGGTAATTGGGGGAGTATCTTTAGGCTAGTTAGGAGGCAGGAAAATTTCTGTGGATTTTCTTTTCTGGTTTAAAGCTGTTTAGGAAATGAAGGCAAATACCATATCAAAGTTGAAAGCAAAGGATGGAATGAGCTATCCAGAGGTAAGGTGCAGATACAGTCAACAGTCTAGCTTGGACAGTTGATTCTTCAAAAATGTTTCTTGTAAAGCAATGTTTTACTAACTTCATACTTGTTCTAATTATAAATAAATACATTATTAACTCTCTTTGGAAAATTTCTAGATGAAGCTTCTGCAAAAAGTGCAAAGGAAACTGGTGCATCTTTTGCCTTTCCCCCTTGTCTATCCTCTTGTTTATCAGTAGCAGAGGAAATCTGCCTGGGGAAAGATATAAAATACTAAACAATTTTCCATCTGTAAAAGGAAACAGCATCTCTCTGATATACTTAAATGGCATGTCCCTCTCCCATATCATCACACTAGTTGTACATAGTGTTACAATAGGGCTGTGAAAATACAGTCAAATAATGCAGTGTATCAGAAATATATTGTTTGGCTTCACCATAAGGCGATTGGTGAGGAATTGATTCATTGCTGCATGTGAATTGTTACTGTCTCCCTTTCCAGAACTGAGTATTATCTGTGCATGGTCCACCCACACTTTCTGGCATGCTCAGCAGTGCTTACTGTTAAAGGTGACTAGAGGGCTGAAGTCCCTTTCAGATGGAAATACCATGTAACAGAGAAACAACATCCAGAAAGGACAGAAAAATAATCATTGAATGACAATGTACATAAAAAAAAAAATCTTGAACAAGGGAACTGGATGTAAATGTTATTTTTGATCGTTTGGAGCTGCAAAAGCCCTAGGCAGGCCAGAGGAATATAGAAATACTGTCACTTTCATGCTACTTGTATCGCATATTTCTCACAAACACAGAAGGGTGAGTTTGTGCTGAACTGGTTGTAGGTTGAATTAAGCAGACAGCACTGGCAGTGTAGCCATAACTTTCTGAGAGTGACAAAGCTGAATCTGGCAACTGCAAATTAAACACACCAAGGTTTTTGATATGGTTTTGTTTAAGATAACAAGTGAGACATCTGCAGAAACTGATGTGAATTGTCTAGATTCCCAGACACTTTGCATCAGTCGAAGCTGGGAGTGTGTCTGTCTGCACATGTGATCTTTGCTATGAGTGTCTGGCACAATGTGATCCTCGGAAGCTGTCTTCGCTCCATCTGCACTAGGGTCTTTGCTGATGTCACTAATCAGGAGGATTTTTAGCAGGAGGATATGGAAAGGATGGAGTTTAGTCTTGCTGCTTGAAAATCCTAAAGACTGCAAGTTCTTCAGTCCCCTCCCTGCATCCATGATGGAAGGTTATGAAAATGATGTGGGTTTCAGTATCGCTGAAGCTTGGTTGATACTTGTACCTCTAATCGTCTTCTCATTGGACCTGTGTTCAGTGATTCCTTTGCTTCCCTAGCTCTTGGCAGAGGTAGTAATGAGTTGGTTGCAGATCAGTGCTGAGCAGGTGATAACAATGAGGATTGTTCAGGAAGAATGGGTGGGACCTTCTGCCTGCCTCAGCTTGTAATGATATATGTCCTATACTATTATATGACCTGAAGGCTTTCTCTCAGACTGAAGGAAAGGAATCAAGCCATTTGAAACAAACCACTTAGTCAGCTACCTGCTTTTAGACAAGCATGTATTTGTGGAATTCTAGCTTTCTTGGATGGAAAATACAGCCACAAAGTAAAAATAGAGGGAGGCAAAAAAAGCTCACACTTGATCCATCCACATATTATGTGTTTTAAAAAGAAAATTTGTGTGTTTCTTCTTGTCTACTGGTGGTAAAACAAAATCTTAATGAAAAGCTATTGAAAGAAAAGTAATCAGAAAGAGATCAGAAAATGGGCAGGATGGGGGATAGACAGGAACGAGCAACCAGGAGAGGCAAAGTATTTTTGTCTTGGATTTTTTCTGTCTACACTAAATATCATATGGTCTGAGTAAGTTTGAATTAATTTTCTGTTAAGGCTGTTCAACGTGGCAGTTTGGGCTGCCCATTCAACAGGACAGATTTATGAACTTAATTCATGCAGGTGGTTAGACCTGTGTGCCGTTAGCTGCGAAGGAGCTGGTAACCTTGGTAGGAATCCTCCTGCACCTGCTCAGTTGAAGGTGCATGATGTGACAAAACCCACAGTACTCCTCATCTCTGCAGAACCTGTAGCTCTCTAGGGAAAGTACATAACATCTACTACTACTTAATGCATGCATTATCTTTGCATTCAGCTTAACTGGCCATCCAGCTCCCACCCCTAATTGCAGATTGTATACAGTGTGTTTGGTTTCAGTCAGTATTACCCACCTGTAGGGTTCTAGTAAGATCTAGGTTTCTAATTTTTCTCTGGTTGTTCCTCATTCAGTCTGACTTAAGAATGTGTTGAAGCTTCCAGTATGAAAACTCAAGCAGATGCACTTAACATGTATTAGGCTGATGGCCTAGTGATGCTTTTTGTTTGTGTGTGTGAGTGTAAATACTCAAGGTGCTTTATTGTTTTGCTGGCATTTAAAGGGCTTCGCTCATCCTGTATGCATTGTGCTGTTGTAATTCTTTCAATCAAACAAACAACTACAGTATTTCCAGTCTTTCACAGTAAATCTCCTCCTTGTGGATCAGAGATATAACATTTCACCGTTAAGCAGAAAATGCCTTTTCCACTTTAATATACCATAACTGAGCTGGTAATACTCATATAAGGCTTTACTATTTGGAAGTATGTTATATACATTAAATCCTGTAAAATTCCAATTAAGTTAGTAAGTAATTTTTCCCTACATTGTATAAATGAAGAAATCTAATCAAAGTAGTTAAGCTACTTGCCAAACTACACAGTGAGTTAAAGACAGAAATGATTGGAGTTTGTGGTTCCAAATGTGTGTTCAGACTTGTACAGTATATTGAACCTCTAGGTTGTTTTTGTAATGTAATATCCAAAACCNCTTTTTTTTTTTTTCCCCCCTCAGCCTCAAGGAGAATGTGAATTTTTTTAGAACTGAATTTTTCATCAGAAAATTGTATGCTGACTTTTATACGTCACAAATGCCATATGGACTCCTAAATATGGAGAGAGAATAATTATGAGCCCCTTTGTACTGACTCACTTCTCTGATTTTTTTTTTTTTTTTAAACTGCATTTTAAGGATTCAAAAGCTGATTGCTAACATGGTATATTGCTTCTGTTGTTAGATAATCTTAGCTTTTTAACTGAATACAGCCATGCAGTGCCTTATGATTAATTACATGTACAACAGGTGTTGATCTTGTTGGACCCAGATTATGAAGTTCTCTGCTATCCAGGTGGTCTGTTTTAATATAAAAAGACCAGTAGCATAATGAGCAAGAAATTGAACTAACGAGCAGGGGGAAAAATACTTGAATGCATTAATCACCTTTAATAAGCTTAGCCAGCTCAGCACAGCTAATCAGCTGGGAAGTCCTTGCTTTGAAGAAGCATCAATTGTTGTATACCCAGTAGGGTAAATAAAAGATAAGCCAAGAGCAGTGGGAAGGGTGTTTGTACATCTAAAAGCTTTCAAGATTTTCCAAATATAAGGCACCTGGTATGATGTTTTAAAAATTATATTAGTAAAATTGAAGATGCAGTTACCTCTTGGTAATGAAGAGGTATGTCATTCAGGTATCTCCAGATGCAATATCATGACATTAATTATCCAAAAGGGCCAGTTATTTGCAGTATAGCTTATTTTTGTTTTCACATTTTGAAGAGAGTAATGGGTCTAGCTTAAAACCTTCTACTGATCCTTGTTCTTCAACCCTGAGCTCAGAGATGTGAGGCTATGGCACTAGTATTAATTAAAAGGATGTGCTAATAATTCTCCTCCCCATAAAATATTTTCCATGTCATATATGTCAATTCTTTGTATTTCAAACTCATATGATTAAGAGTCTAATACATAGTTAACAACCGTTTTAGCATAGCATGTGTGATTCTTTTTTTCCCACCTAACGCCATAAGTATATTTTCTACTCATAACTTCTGGTTTTCCAACTCTTATCCATATGGTAGCAGTGGCCACTTGTGCTGCTTTTCTTTATTGGTTGGTTGCATTGCACAGAGAAGAATACACAGAACTTCCAGTGATGGAATCCATCTTTTCTTGAGAATTTCAGGAGTACTTTAGTGTTGCTGATATGAGGAAAAACTCCTGATTCCAGAGTTTGTGGGTTAGGACTACGCAAATTTTGATTATATTGCAATCTCTTTCATGTGAATTTTCTCAGCAACTTCTCCTGGGCTGGAAAGGAAGGACAGGCTGTCCTCTTAATACCTGTGGCACTCAATTTTCTTAGGTTATTTGTGTGACTTCTACTACATCTGCTTAGCTGCTTACCTGCTTTCTTTTTTTTCCTTCTTTGCCCATCCCTTGAATTTAGTTTGGCAGCTGAGGCATGTAGTGAGCTTGGAGAGTTTGCCCCTTTATTCTGCTCTTTTGTTATCATTGGTGAGCAAACTGGTTTAATTAAAAAAAAAAAAAAAAATTGAACAACAGTTTTCTTGCTCTCCCATAACTGTCAAAGGAAAATTTCCACAATTTGTCATTATGTGAGAAGGTAGGATTAAAAAGGAAGTCCAACCATAGTACACAGCCATCATCTGAGCTAGAAATCTTGGTGAACTGATATAAAGACATTGCTGGCCCTTCTGAAGGATATTTTTTTTTTTTTAGAAAGAAACAAAATAGAATATTTTTAGATATAGTACAATTTGTCTGGGCTGATGTTTTGAACCAGAGTAAGGTGACTGCAGCTGCATAGAGGTACTTGCATGCTTACCTGGTCTCTTGGTTTAGCTTTTCCAGTACAGTGGGAATTTAACTATGTCTGTGATCACATCAAGGCAAAAGCAATTACTTTGTTTTCTTCTGTTCTATTACTAATGGTGGTTGTATCGAACCTGGGGCATGTCTATACAAGCAATTCAACATAGATGAAGCAGGACATTGATGCTATAGCTGGGTGCCTGGCCGTAACTCTTCCATAACTAGCATGATCTGATGCCATTGTAATCAGTGGGTAGGTAGCACCTAACATAGTGGCTGCATGTAAACACTACCTCTTTTTTTTTTTTTTTTTGACAAAGCTCATAGAGTTTTTGCAGTATCCTGACACACAGTTTGGGAGAACCTGTGCTGAACCAACTGAGGAAAAGGTGACCTCACCCTCATAGTATTTTCATGTTGATGTATCTCATTCTCTAGTAATGTTGTGATCCGATTGAGGGTGTCACATATTCCTTAACATGTTCAGACAAACATGCTCAGATTTGGCATGTCATGTTGAGGTGTGCAGCCAGGATGCTGGAGGGTAAGGAAAGCCTCCAGAAGTTGGATATTCACTGAGATGGCCATGGTGTCATTCATTTTAAAATGAAATTCTCATAAGACTCCCCTTAACTGATATTTAGTAGTTTCCACAGGGCTGTGGCACAGTCCCAAGTCTGCAGAAATCCTAACTGTCTTGGAGATCTCAACCTGAAGACTCACCTAGGTTGAGCGGGAATCTGGGAGTAAAAGATGTGAGGGGCAGTCATGTGCTTGTATTAATGCAACTGTGACAATGAACCTGCAAGGAATGACCTGGATGTGATGACCACAGATGTTGCCTTCTTCAATTAGAAGATTTGGACCATGTCCAAGCTGCTGATAAATGTTGAGTCTGAAAATGGCTGGTTCTTATTTTGGGATATCACCATCAAAGTCCTTGATTTGTAATTATGATCCTTGAGGCTGAGTACAGCAATTCACTTTTCCGCTTTGGGAGTGAGAAGGTAGGGAGACCAGCTGCTTTCCTCTTTCCTGCTCTGGGTCTCAAAGGCTACACACTCTCAAATATTCTGGGAGCTTTCAGAAAGATACATTGCCCTTGTGCCTGCCATTGTTAACAATACTGAGATCAAACATTCTTCTTTCCTTTAACCAGGAAAAATAACTTCTTGCATGATCTCATAATGGATATATCAGTTGTACCTTGCATTGAACCTCCTACCGGACTGCCGCATTGTTTTGCAGTCCTATACTTGTACCCTGTTCAGGTTGCATGGAACAAAGATGGTAACATATAGCACACAGATGAAACTTTCAGAAGTCTCAGGCCAAATCCAAGGCCCAACCCTTAGGAATTTTCTTTACTCCGACACCTGACTTTGGTTGAGCTAAGACAGGAACAAGTTAACCATCCAGCACATTCCCAGAAGACATCAGATGCTGGAGTATACTAACAACTTGATAGTTGGTTGTATAAGAAGACAAAGATTTAGTACAATTAGTTTTAATAGCTATTATTACTGCAAATTCTCCAGAATAATTTCCCTTGTCATTCAGAGAGCTTGTTCAGTGACATGATAAAACTGAGATTTGGTTGTTCCAAATGAGTGCCACTGGAGGTGGGGGGAAAGGGGAATGGGATAGGATAGCTCCTACCACCCTTACTCTCAGAAGCAAAAGTGACCTGCAGTCATGGATATAAATTTACCTCCTATTTCCCTGATTAATGCTATAATGAAAAGTGTTGTATGTTAAGGAAGCTGACCTTAAGATACCTCCCTCACAGATTACTTTGCTTCCTGCAAGCTCACAGTGCTTATGAGCATATGTGCATGCTATCAAAGCATGATTTCAAGAGAGAAAATAAAGTTCTAATGATAATTTGGGTTTTGGCTGCACTCAGATTATTCCAGTAGTGAATCCTGTTCCTATCCAATTTTTATTAGATATTTCTGAATGCCCTTTTAGATACCTAAATTGTCATCTTTATTCTGCAGAAGATATTGGGAGTTATTTTTCTCATTTTGTAATGTATCATAAATCCATTTTTCTTCCACGCATCCTGCCAAACCTGAAAGTCTTGCAGTTCAGTCAACATATAAATGAATAAAACAGATTGCTGAAAACTGTCTTGAGCCTATGTACTGCTTTCAGAACTGCCAGAGGTCAAGCTGACCGTGTCCTCACAAAGGAAGTTAAATAGTAAAACTTTCTTATCCATACAAATAAAACAGAACCAGGAACGAGGAAGCTAGGTTGGTCAGCAGTGAAGCAATCAAAGTGTGTAGTCTCTTAATATGTAAGTTGATACTTTGCCTGTATTTTTTCAAATAAATATAGCAGTTCAAAATGTGTAGGCAAAATGAGGACTTCTAATGAGAATAAGCGTGTAGAGTGAAAATTGAAGTACCTGTACTGGAAGCGTGACTGAAGAACTTCATACAGTCGGGATGTAGGTAGGTTGCAGGTAGTCTGAATTCCCCCTCAAAAAAAGTAAAAAATTAAGAACCTGTCAGTGTGCAGTGGAATTCCACCAGTGAAGACTTCTAATGTGTTTGTCAAGCTCATCTTGTGACTGTGGAATAGCAGATGCATTATCCATAGGCACAAGGAAATGTGGAAAAATTACCCAGGCAGCTACAAACTTGTTAGTCTGGCCTGAGAAGTATGCAGCTTTTTGGAACAAATTCTGAGGGAAATTATTATGAGACGAGATAGTAAGTAGAGAATATGATAAAAATGTAGTGTTGTTTTAACAAAAGGTGATCATGCCAGACTAATCCTGTAGTGTGTTCTTTGATGTGATAAGTGATCTTATAGAGGAGCCAACCGTACTAGATCTAACTTACTTGTTTTTCAGAGAAGCATTTACATAGGAAAGTAATAGCTGAGAAGAAGGTAAAGCAAGTATTGTAAAACTAGTGAAGAGAGGGAGATGAACAGTAGACTGCTTCAAGAATTGGTGAGGGTGGGGGTAGGGAAGTTAGCGTGTCAATGAGGCGTTGCTGTCAACAATGTTGGAGGCACAGAAGTATGAAGCATTGTAATACCTGGGACACCCTAGGTTTTAAATGACCAGGATTTTAATATTATGTAGTACAAAGGGTGAGGTCATGACTTTGGGAATACCAGAAGCAGGTTTTGTTGTAAACGGTGAGCTTATCAACCAGAAACTGTGTAAAAGAAATAGTAATAGCCCTACTGTTAGGGTGTACAACAACTATGGCAGGGCATAGTTGTTAAACAGAGGATCGTTGTGAGCTACCTTGTGATCTGACCACAAAAAGGCAAATAGAGTGCAGGCAATTATTTGCAGTAGATCCGTGAGCTCTTAATGCTTGTAAATAAGGCTTTGTATACACAAAATACGATGTAACTTTCAGTCACTCATATTCAACAGAGAGTGGTTTACTGGAGCAGCTTCAAAGAAAGGTTAGCAGAGAGGACTAGAAAAAGGGAAAGTCTGTTTTATTAAGTGGAGCTTAAAAAAAGTTTGGCTTTTTTTAGTAAAATGAAGGCAAAGAAAGGGCATAGTTTCTGTCTATAAACAAATCAAGTGGGTAAATAATAGAGGTGGGGAAAACAGTTAATCTAAAACCCAGTGTTGTTAGCAAAGCAAAACCTTTAGTTGGTCATGAATACAGCTACAATGGAAATCAAAGACTTCTAATCGTCAACAGAACTGTGAAGTACTGGAAAATATAAAAGGACAACAAAGACAGCAGGATTCTAAGGTGCATTAAGACAAGGCTATGAATGAAATTGTCATAGTTGTCTGGTTGTAAAGGATTGTGTTACATGATCCTCATATTCCTATACCCAAGCCTGTGTTACAGTTCTACCATGAAAACAGTCTGCACCCTGTTCTTACGTATAGACCCATCACACTTTAAAGGAACTACTAATGATGGTTGTGACTGTAGAAATATTCTTTACCAATGGTTTATTACTGTAAAGTACATTTGAATGTCTATCAACTAGATCAATAGTCTAAATTGCATCAACACTAACAAAAAAATTCAGTGTTTGGAAGTGCATGAAATGAAGCACTAATCTGTGAAGACAAGTTCAGATTTATGTAAATTTAAATTAAAACTCAGGAAACCTTTTTTGAAAACACAAGACCAAATTGTGGGCTGGTACGTATTAGCAGGCTGAAATCCATAATGGAGTTACATCAGTTCGCTCATGTTAAGCTTGTTGGTATGGCAACCTATGGCTGAAACTGTCCAAAAGAAGTTTTCTGTGCACGTAGCTCTTTGTCTCCGTATCTAGAGATGCGTGCTGCTAACTTTCACTGCATCGACAATTTTTGGGGGATTTGTGGTTGTTTTTTTGTTTGGCTATGAAAGGATTTTGAAACAAAGTATAACATTTTTATGAGGAGATCTTATTTTCAAAGAACTTAAAACATATGCTTTGTGCTTAATCATAGCTTCTGTGTTGGTTTAACAAGTTGAATTTCACTTTTTATGTTGTGGTCTACAGGCAGTTTAGGAACAGCTCCACAGAAAATATGCTGTCCTGAAACACTGGTGTCGTTTAGAAGACTCACCTTACAATTTGGAGCCCATAATCACAGGTGTGGCCTCTGAAATGAGTTTAATTACACTGATCCAGCCACACTGGCTTCCCATTATTCCCAACTGGATGTGCTTTAGAGGCTTAGAATTAGACTTATGGATCCATGTTATGCAAATGTAATTCTGCAATTCCAGCAGTAGCAGCCACATTAATTCCCAGTGTGACTGTTGGTGTTCGGCCGGGCTGAGCCCTGCCTCCCTGGCGTCATCACTTTCTTTCCATCCCCAAATAGGTGATGAGTAATTACTTGGGCTTGATTTATTCTTCAGACCATAGTAGTTCTGTTACAAAGTAAACATTTTTGTTGGCTGTGTCCTAATGCAAAGACCGTTTCACAACCACCTCTTATTTTAGGTTTTAATTGCTTTGCTTTGCTGTCAACTGATGAAGCCCTCCCCCATGCGCTGAGACCTCCTCCCCTCTCTCCCCCCTTTCATGGTATGGGTTTTTTCGTGTTCCCACACAGCTAATGTGATGAGCAACAGTTGCAATATCATGGGGCCCTCTCTGAAGCAGCAGAAAAAAAAATCCCAAGCACCACCTTGTTTGCTTTTAGAGCTCTCCCGCCTTTTCAGTAGGGACTGTGTTAATCCTTACACTATAAAGGGAAACTCCTATGTAAATCAAACCAATGCTCCATGCTCTCCTCCTTCCCCCCTCCAGCTCTTGTATATGAAGTGATTGTTCTCCTCCTTTAGAAAAGACAAATGATTGGTTGCTTTACTCTTGACTTCCAGCATATTTTATTTTACAGCTCTGGATTCTAGGGTGAAATCTGACTTCTTTCTGTTGACGTATCTGGTTGACATCCCCCCTCAAATCTATTAAAAATAAATAAAATTGTGCATTAGTGCTAAACTGAGCATAGGGCTTTGTTTCTGTTCCCATATATTATGCCATACATTCCCGTGAGTTTATTTTCCAACAAGAATCTCAAAACAAACCAAGGCATTTCTAGATTGGAAGATGCAAAAACTAATGCAACTCAACCCAGAACAGATTGCAACTTCCCTTCCCCCCACCCCAGTCCCACAATATTGTTTCTGTTTTTGTGCTGCATAGCTTTTTCTGGTTTACCCTGCACTCCAAGGCTAGATTTTGATGTCAATGATTAGTATTTCTAATCGGTTGAACAAGGACAATGTCCCTTCTGCTGTGCAGAGGACACAAAGGCCCAGGCACTGATTCTGATCCCTGTCACAGCATTTTGGCTCCTCTAGGCCCTTTTGCCTGTGACTGTAAATCAGGGGAAATTCCACCCATCCCCTGGGTGAACATGGTGAATGATCAGAGCGGCAACTGTAGGAGAGCTTAGATTCCCCAAGGTGGGCAAAGGAGAATGAAGTGTAGGATGAAGGCCACGTGCACCTCCAGTGTTGGCTCTGCTCTTTGCTGTGGATGAGGACTCTGTTGGTCTCCCTTTTGTGCTGATTCGGAAGCTGCAGATTTTCCACTGTTGGGGAAAAGACTTTGTATTTCCACCTGTAAAGCAGATTTCAGGGCTTTGGTTTGCCCCTGTAAGTCAAACTTCGCTGCTGGCGGCTCATGCCCACTCAGCTCCTGGCAGCATCCAGGAGACAGGCTGAGAGCTCAATCTGACTTTCCTTGATATGAGTGAAAGTTTGCAATTCTTCTATGTCCCCAGGATGGATCTGTGAATTGATTGTACAGGTTCAGGCTTCACTTCTTTTATTTTTCCTGAAACAGTTAGTAAGTTAATTTACATGAGATGTGCACCCTGGCAAATGCCATCTCCTAGCTATTGTTTCAGCTAAGCAGCTGTCATTTGCGTAACATTATGCATCCTTCATTGTACCATGCTAATTTTTGAGGGGCAATTTTTCTACAATGAGCACTGCGGCTTCTAACAGAAACCTCTTTATGGCATTGGCCCCGGGGAGCTGCAAGCCCTGCCAAAGCAAACAAAGGCTTATTGCTCCAACTGGGCATGTCTGTGCCTTTAATACAGCGTGAAGTTCACAGAACACTGCATCCAATCTGCACATAGTTAACACCTGGTCCAATGCCTTCTGGCAATTAATCAAGATATCAATCAGTGATGACAAAAATTAATAAATAACCCGTGCTTGCATATTGCACATTCTCAGAATGGGAGAATTTGCATTGACACTTACAACCCATTTACATTTTTTTGACTGCATTTTCAGTGTGTGATACTGTACAATATAACAATTACTGAAAGAATAACTGGTACCTTGAGCACTTATGAAAGAATACAAAAAAGCTGTATTAGTCTATATTGGTAAAAACAAGAAAAAAAAACCCTAAAAACAACAACTCTGACCTCATTGCATTACAGGCCAAAACTTTGATGTAAGGCCACAAAACTCTTCTGCTAGCAAATGCATCAATGAGTTTGGTCTAACTTTGTCTTCTTTCAAAAGTAGTGGAGTGGTTTGGGGTTGAACATGACTTATTCTTATCTTGCTGATTAATGGGAATGTTTTCCTACACCTTAAACCAAATTCCACTGTTACACCTTTGTTAACTCTGAGCAAGTACCCAAACTTCTTCCCTTTTGAAGTAACTTGGAAGTTAGCCACAACTTCAAAGGAAGGAAGATCTGTTCCCCTCTTCATTTGGAATCTGTAAAAGTACTCTGGGCTGTGTTTGATTTATCAAAACAGAGGCAGCACTTTGCAAATATAGGCACACAGTCATTTACACTGGCCACGCGAAGGAGTTATCAAAGGAGTGGCTTGTCTTCCCTCAAAACAGAAATCCCTTGGTTAGATATTAAAAGCATCCTTTCTTTTGTTAACAGTAGTACTTGTTCTCTAGTAATGCAGAAAAGTATTCCTGCCAAAGAACAAAGCAAGTATTTTTTGTTATCCTAGGGAGTCCTTACTACAATGGTCAGAAATGGTAATTATAAAGAACCATCACAAATGGTTGGGTTTTTTTGCAACCCGAGTGAGGCCATAGCTCTATGGACCTGGAGTTTAATGTTTGCTGCTGCTTTTAGGTCAGGGCTCTGAAGCTCATTAGTGGCATAGGGGTGGGAAGTTCCTTGTTGCTTTCACAGCATGTTTCTGTCCTACCTGCTCTCTGGATGAGCTGCACTCTCCTTGGGTAATTAAATCTGCTGACAAATGTCATGGCTTCAAAAGAGAGGGTCATGGCCAGGTAGAGCCAGGAGCCAGCAAAGAGAAGCTGTACCCCATAATGACCTACTGCACTGCCCTGCCTTCTTGAGCAATATTCTGGCAATCATACCAGACTGGCAGCGGCTTTCCAATTTGGGTAAATACAGCCTAGGAAGTAGTAGTTTTGGTAGTTGCAGACTAAGTGTGGAATTTGTGCCAGGACCTGTTACAACTGGATAAGTGTAGTAGTTTTGCAGTGGTCTAAAATGAAAATATAATTGTTGCCTGACCCTAAACTCTGGTGTCTCCAAAAGGTAACTTCAGAAGTACTTCTGGTTAGCCTCCTGAATTATTTGGAGTGTAACAGTTCTTATGAACTTCATGATTTAAATACTTTCCAGAACAAGGAGACAAGAACATTTAAACTAGCTTAGTAGAAAGGCATTTAACATAAAGAGAGTAATAAAAATACATCACCTGTCACATGTGATCTTTATATGACCTTAGCCACAGAACAATAAATATTACATAACCACACTAAAAGCAGTTTTTAACATCATGTATTTATATTTAATAAGTCGTGATTTTCTTTCCTTCAAGATGCAATTTTGATGAGACACTTTAAGTGTGATCTAAAGGCAAAAACTTTATGACTGGTTATGTAATGCTTCTAGTGGTGCATCATTTAAAAATTGTTTGAATGAAAACACATTCCCTTTATTTTATATGTTCTGTACTAGTTTAATAGAGCATTAACTATGTGGTTCCCTTTTTTTATACAATTTTCTGGCTTTTACCTATTTTTGTTTGACTGTTGGGCAACTTTCCACCTAGATGCATAACATTAAACTTGCTGAGTACTGCCTAGGCCAAGTAATCCACTGCTATCCTCAATTATCATTTTGTTAGATTTGCACTCATGGTCTATAAAAGAAAAATTATTACAAGCTAGTTAGACTGTCATTGTCACTATTAAATTAACTATGTGAAGTTCAGATTGCAATGTGAATAAGGCAAAAGTATCTAGGTAACAATTGGCTTTTAATTACATTAGTGAACCAAATATTATAACTGCAAATTTTTTTTTGTTGTTTATTGGAGGAAGGTGCTCTGATTTTGTTTTTTTTTTTAATGTGCTATCCTGTCTTGCTCTATTTTGGGGGAGCACTACCTATTATGAATATATTTGCAAAATAGAAAAGCTGACAATAATTTAGGTACAAATATTAAAAAATTGACCAAACATTCAGATTTTTCTTTTTGGACACATTAATGTTTCCTTAAAATTTTCTAAAGTGTTACCTTGCATATAAAAAAATTGCCAAGATATCTTTCCTTAAATGATGGCCATAAATATATAATATGTAATGAATTAATTAATTCAGGCTGAGAAAAGACCAACTTTGCCCCTTCTTTCCCCAACAAGTTATAACTATTCTGTACGATCGGCCTTTAGGCACTAGTCAGCTGAAATTGAAAAAAAAAAAAAAAATTAATAATAAGAGTGCAATAGCCTGCAGATCTCTTATGTCTGAGATGACTTCAACTCTTATGATGAGCTACACTTAACCTGAGAAACATGATTTAATTCCACTTCAAAAGTATACTGGAATCTTTGATATATGGTCTGTGGTCTATTAAGCTTGATCATAGCCTGACCTTTTAAAGGAAGAAAAGCTTTGTTTCTAATTTTAAAAAATGCAACCAAACAAAACACAGATATCTTTGTGGGATTCAGTAGTTACAGCTTGAAAAAAGAAAAATATTTAAATATATGCTTTATTTAAGTGCTTCTAATTGTCTCATTGACTTCACAGTCTAGGTATTTCTTTCTTGCCTATTGGAAAACATTGACCTCAGACTTGCTTTGTGCATTAGAGTTCCTTGATTGACTTTGGGGGGATCAGTTACTTGAACAAAGCCATCTGAATTAGGCTTGCTAGAGGGAGTCAAATATAATAAATCTGGATGTGGCTGAATTAAACTGTTAGCTATTTAGTGTACTCGAGTGCAAAGAGAGGAGCAGCAGCTATGCCAGAGGGTGTAATCATTCTAGAGAGATGAATGAGGGAGAAAATATATTCAGTATATAGGCTAGGTGAGCAGTAAGGTGTTGGGTGCCCTTTGAGTAAGGGACGTTTTGTGATATACTGAAAGTCTCTTTGTTTGCTTTTAAAAGAATAGGGCTCTGAAAGGCTGGGAGAGATATCTATTGCACCTCTGAATTCAGTCTCTACTTTAGAGTAACCACTTCTCTATCACAAGCGCAAAAAGAAAATAATGTTAGTCTTCCCTCATACCTTGTACTGATGGACCATCACACCTCATGGTTAGAGACTTTGCTTCAGCTTCTAGCTTAATTCATTAAAAGCTCACACCCAGCTGTCATGTGCCAGCTTTCTCATTTGACTCAATAACACATCTTCCCCTGTGATGCTTCTCCCTGTGATCCATCTGTAAAGAGCAATTTTAACCTTTGGTTATGCCATGTGCTGGTACTGGTGTAGGAGAGTTTTGGAGAGTTGACTTCTGAATGTTTCAACAGAAGGCCTCTGATGTCTTTCTGTGGATGCTTTCTGGTGCTTTGTGGTACAGGGAGGTCAAAGAAATCTCAGGTTCTCCAATGTGTGGCTAAGTAGCGTAATAGAGCAGAGAGGGTTAAACTCAGGTGTTTGTAAGCATCTTGAAGAAGGGGAGATAATACAGGAAAAATGGATGATACATCAATCAAAATGGAACTATAGGGCATACGGAAAAATACTTCATAATAATAATTAATCTACAGAAAATGATGGGAAATGAGGAACTCACAAATGGGAGACATCTGCTAAAGATGCTGGTAAAGCAAAGAATTACAACAGAGAGCGGGATGCAAACTGTAATTGAATTAAGGGGAAAAGGGATGTGGCAATACATTATGTAAAGTCAATGGCATGTCGGGTTATTAAAGGAAGTGAAAACTAGGCACAGCCACAGAAGCTGGGAAACGAACCTATGTGTGATGGGTTGCTACAAAGTTTAAGAGCATGCAAGATTTTAAAAGGGAAAGAAACTGGTTTGTGTATGGACAAAATCTAACCTGGCCCTTTGGATGTATACTTGCTTTCTTATTTACCTAGTACGTACTAGGTGAAGGAAGGCTACAAAACCCAGCATGATTGGTTCAACATAATTAATTGATAGGCTATTTTATCTGCTGCAATGCAGAGTACTTAAAGCTGCAAAGGGATCTATTTTGTGGAGGCAGTTTCTTGCCATTATGTATGTTTCTTTAAAAGAGCACATTTTAATGTACCTAAGTGGATGTTCATGCAGTCTTATGGGAAATGCAGAAGTTTAGTCGTAAAGTGAAGATAGCTAAGCAAGAAGAGCTCTTTATCATTGGAGGTAATTCAAAAATTAACTCTATCCCAGCCAAACTCAACACCAAATGTATAAAGGAGAAATAGGAAAAGTGACATACTGATGCAAAAATGAAGGAAAACTTCTCAGTTAAATGGATAAGTCAAAACACCTTTAAAGTAAAGGGAATAAAATTCATTCTGATACTGTGAACATGTTTCAAAAAATGCATATATTATTTTCCTGGCTCCAAGATCACTTAGGATAGAGAAAGCAAGGAACTGGATGTGAGGTCTCATTTTATCATTGCTAAGCAGTAGAAGAAAGGTGCCTCAGGTCTGATGTAGCTCCTGTGTTACTTAACGTGCTAGTGGTCTGCAACGTGTGACAGGAAAGAGGGAGGTAGGAGCATTTCTTAGCTGACGCAAATGTGGTGAGTACTTACTTTAAATCATGTGGTGAGGTGGGGAAGGTGGGCAGCAATGTTTACATGTGGATTCCTCTGCAATTTTCTGTGCCTTGCACCTAAATCTTCTGAAGGAGTTTCTGCCGAATAAAAGAGGTTTCTCCTGCCATGGTGAAACATAATGCTTACATCAATTTGTTTGGAGATGGCTACCTTATATTAATTTCCCAGAGTCCTTTGAATTTTCTTAAGCTAGAAAGTACTGCTTAAAATACTTTTGTATTCTAGTTAAGACTATATGAAACCCAAAATGTACAGGGACTTATTCTTCCACCATTAAAGCTGAGGCAAAATTTCCTTCAATCATAAAAAGCAACAGGTTCAAGACCTTTTATTAGTCACCTTTTAACTCAGTCGATGTGGTTAGAAATTGCATGAATGCTTTTTCTTCTTCTTTCAAACAAGTAACAAAAGCTGAATTAGGCTGCAGTGATGAAATCTGAATCATTTCCTCCTCAGACTAAACTTGCTAAACTGGTACAATCTGGAGAATGATGTAAGAAGGAAAAAGCCTGTTGTTTGTCTCCTGATACTGCTCTTGAAAAAAATCATTGCTACGTAATACAAATATAGTCATCACCTTTTATATCCTTTCACCATTGCTGATATTGGAACTCTTCCAAATAAGTAGCATTCCAAAACTAGCTGTAGTCTTCTTCATAGTTTTACCTACTTAATTATAGGTTAATATTGGCTTTTTCCCCCCTTTTTTTCTCCCCTCTCTTGGTTTTGGATAAAGCACTAGAGTTTAAAAGATTGTTTCAACAAGCTGTATAACAATGCCTTCATTAATTGCTGTCACATAAATATCTTTAATCTCCTTTTCAGATTGACTTGGAGCTTCATAGGCTCTTGGCTAGACTTCCTTTAGTCACGTATCACTACACTTTTGATGCTAAAATAAGAAACTGAGGAACCTGAATTATTCATGGAAGACTCCATTTAGGACTCACAGCTAAAGCACACAGGAGTGTAAAAGTTCAGAGGTGGTGGGTTTTTTGTATTTTGTTTTGTGGGTTTTTTTTGCTTGGTTGTTGTTTGTTTGTTTGTTTTAATAAGACAAAACAAATTGAACCAGCTGAGTAACCTGTGGTAAGATATAAATTGTAGATGTCTTTGACAAAGGTGATAAAGATGAGCCAATGTTGTATAAACTGAACACTCAAGTTCTTTAATTGCCTGGCACACATACTTTCCCAGAAATGTAATCAGCTTAAGGAATGCATTCTCTATTTCTCTTCGGCAATTCTACCATGGCTGCCAAATTTATTTATTAGAAAATATAGAGAGCTTGCGGCAATATCATTTATATTATTTTAAAATATGAACCCTAAATGAAATTCTTCTGTTAAGTCTTACACAATGACAATTTCTCTTTATTATATTAGTTTGTTATGTAATGCCAGCCTTATACAGGCTTCGTGTTGCAGAAGTAATGAATTGCTGCGAAAGAGGAAAGGTAGTCTCCTGCATTTAGAGCCCAGCAGCAGGGGTCAGGAGATGCTAGTTCTGTTTCTTATCCTGCCTCTGATTTGATATATCACCATGGGAAAGTTTTTGAAAAAGACACTGGCCTTGATCCTGGAATAGGTGCTTTATGGGTAATCCTCTGAACAAACACTGCTTCTGTGCCTTTCTGACTGTAACAGAGGCTCCTATTCAAATGGAGCTCATTGGATGAACAGGGCGATGGTGAAGATACCCTCTTTGCACAGATGGAGGAAAAACCAAAATACTTCCTTATGTTGCAGGGGAATTCAATTTGGAGTGTTCTGAGCTCTCAAATTGGAGAGGTTTGTAAAGTGACGATAATAGATTTTAACTGAAGAGCAATCTCTGCTGTTGAAAATGTGAATAGACCTTCTCAAGGTGCACAAAATTTCCTGTAGGGGTTTTCTTTTGCTAAATCCTCACAGGGAAAGTTTTCTCAAGTATAATGAGATGTAGGTAACTGGAATATTGTATAGTGCCAGGGTGATTCCAAACAAAAAAATGGGTGAGCAGTGACAACAGATAAAATAATGGGACTAGAGAAACTGTTTTGAGAAATGCTGAAGTGTCAGCTTTGGCTATAATAGAGAAACATCAGCTTGTTACTTAATGGAAGAACAGAATGTATTTAAAAACAACAACAACAAAAAGTAATTATTCCAGTGCTCAGTTTGACATCACAGCGTGACTTTTTGGACATTTAACTAAAACAAGGAGAGTTTTACATGAAAAACAGGTAAATTTCAGCTCCATTAGACTCTTATAGGTTATAGCCAAGTAATTTGAATAGATGCAGAACCGCAATGTGAGAGCTTACTATAAGAGACCTACTTTGAGACTATTACAGAATCATAGAATACACTGGGTTGTAAGAGACTTCCAGAAGTCATCTAGTGTGACTCCCCTGCAGTAAGCAGGGACATCGCCAGCTAGATCAAGTTGCTCAGAGTTTCATCAAGCCTGACCTTAAATGTCTCCAGGAATGCAGCCGCTGCCACCTCCCTGGGCAACCTGTTCCACTGTTCCACCACTCTCATAGTAAAGACCATCACCCTAATGTCCCATCTACATCTATCCATCTCTAGTTTAAAACTATTGCTTTACCTTCTGAAAGCCTGATTCATTCCGGATATGGGTTCATGCAGTAGCTGTTTTGCATACACCAGGATCATGCAGTTGAACGTTCAACTAAATTGATGTAATTGCTTCATACAACAGGAAATAGTTGTTCTTGCTCAGCCATGAATATCAGATTTGCAAAGCCCTTCTCAGTTAAGGGTGATCAGTTAATCTGAATTTCTGCATGACACAAGACTTTTCTTGCCACTGTAATAATTTTCTTCATCATTATTCTAGCATGGTACTGGTTGATAAGTTGTTATACTGGAGCACATCTTTCAGAGAAATATCAACCATTACAGATGTAAGTTGTTCCAGTAGTTTGCATGTGACTCTGCTTTTCTAGACTGAAGCAAGATGACACTTAAAGGGCTGAGTGGCAAACTTTGGTGAGATGTGGAGGTTTTCAAAATGGCATTTCATGCTAAGGAAAAGTTGGAAACATCGATTTTCAGGAATTTATGGAAAATTAAGTTGGAGAAAGAATGGAGCAAGAGTAGCGATCACATCTTCCCTTCTTGTCTCCAGCATCTGTGAAAAGTAAATACCCCAGTGACTAGGGCACAGACCCAGGATTTAAGATATTTTGGTGCAGTTCTCTGCTGAGTAGGAATTAAAACAGGAATTCACAACTCAATCTACTTGCAGACACCCTGAGCTTCAGGCTACTGGCTACTGAGGGCACTCTTGCATAGAACTGAACCATTCACTGTGTATTTAAGAAAAAAAAAACAAACAAACAAAAAAACCAACCAAACAAACCAAACCCAAACAATTGTTGAGTGACTTAATAGTATATTAGCAATGACAAATTTGTATTATACTGTGCTCTAGAATATCTTACTAATGGGTTCAGAGACTTTTACATAATCTGGTTCTTTTTCTAGTTGGGTTTGAAGGGGAGAGGGAAAGAAAAAAAGTAAAGAGTATTGTTATCATTACTACTGCATTTCCCATGGCCCCAAAACCCAGCTAATGACCAGTCTTGACAAGTTCATTTCTGTGGAAGACATTCTCTTACTTCCAATTCACTACCACCCACAGATGACACTTTACAAAATGTCACTGTTACATAATTGATAATCACTCAACAACTGAGAAAATGGAACTTGGAAAGTGGCAACATTTCTGTGTCCAGAGAGGAAATTCTCTTTCAGCTATTCTATCCCAGTGTGAGTAAGGTGAGTGAGTGTTCTACAAGTTAGGAAAAAGATCACTTTTGGGTAGAAGTGTCTTTCCAAACTGACCATCTGAAAAAAGGAAAATACTTTATTAAATAAAATAATGACCATCTGAAACATATCCTGCTTCCTGGAGAACAAAGACCTTAAGAAAATCCAAAGTGAGCACTCCTTCACACGGGATACAATATGTTGAAGGGGAATCTTGAAAAATCTTAATGGTATATTAAAACTGGGACACTAGAGACAGGAAGTGTGAAAGATGCATTTTTACCTCAGATATTATATATGGTTAGTCCCACTGTAACTGGACAGTCGTTGCGATTGTACAATCAATCCTACTGGATTCCTAGGTGAAGGGTGCAGTTTTTAATAACCTTGTCTCTTAAGGCTCAATCTTTTATCTGTTGCACAGAGTAACACATCTGTGGTTTGGTGTGGGTGTGTGTGTTTTTTTTTTTTTTTCTTCCTCCTCTATCTCTGGGTAAGACTCAAAAGCACATTAGAATGGAAGATGTGATTTATTTTGTCTGTGATATATATGCGCCTGATACCAATTAAATTAGTGGCTTACCTGCTGCCATTCACACAGTGCCTGATGGTAACTTGAGAGGGCTCCAAAAAACATATGAAAAAGCAGGTGTATATGAAATATTTGTAGTTACCCTCATTGGTGTAAGAGGAGCTGCAACACAAGTAGAAGGGCCCCAGTTAGTACCCCAGAATCACAAGTGACAAGAACTGCTGTAATTAAGCTGAGTAGTTACATAGTATTTTTACACTGATATTTTGAAACTGGCATTCGTGGGCACCTCCAATTCCTCTCATTTATTATTGAGGCTCCTCACAGCAGCGTACGGATTCCTTCCACTTCCCCCTGTGCTTGCATTCGTCATATATGTGACACCTTGGAACTGGTATATGCACCCGTGATTTGTGCTGTGATTAACACATTATCAGCTTCCCCCTTTCTCGTTATCTAAAAATAGTCCTGGCTATCCCTGCTAGTCTGTCACTCAGGTGATGGAGATGGAGGCTGCAGGAACCTTCTGTGGCATTTGGCAATCAGGCCCATCTTGCTCTTGCATTTCCAAAACCTTTCCTTATTTCCTGGCATGAGGAATGGTTCAGTGATATTTTTTTGTCTCTTGCTCAAGTAATTGGGGGAATTTTCAGGCTGCGTTTTCTTTCCTTTGCTGCTCCTTTCGTGGACAGTCTCTCTCTGTCCTTTTTTGCTGCTAGTGTTGATGCCCACAAAATGCATGGGAGACTTAGTCCTTTCCTCCTGTATTGATGGCTGCTGTGGTTGCAGCACTCAAATTTCACAAACAAAGCAGATTTAGAAAATATTTAAAAGAGTAAAAGCACAGGAAAGCATGCTCTGTCATCCTGTATCACTTAAAAATCTCCCAAAATAGTATTTTGAAACTTTCCTGGGTGATTCAGCTGTAGGATATAAGCAGGCAGAGGAGCTTTAAAAAGTGGTGTGTTTTGGTTTCAGGTTAAATTTCTATTTTAATACACATTCTGCAAACAGAACTTCAGGTTGGTGCAAATAAGAGAAAAAAAAAAAAAAAAAGAGATTAATTTAACCTCAGATTAAAGTCTGCATGTGTGTATCTCTTTCCTTACCCCCCAGCACTCATCTCTTGAAGATCCAAAATCTGGAACTATATACGAAGCAGAGCACTGTAGAGAAACGAATGCCTACTGTACAGAAATACAAATTCCTGCCACTTCTCTCTTCCATGCTTTTTGCTGTCTCCAGAGTAAAAGCTTCTATTTCAGAGCTGTGTCAAGAACCATGAAGCGTTATAGCCTGACCAAACATCGACCTAGCACTAAGCAAACTTCTAAACCCTGGAGACATGGTAGTGGAGAGATTAAATAAACTTCTTTTAAAACGTACTGTGTCTAAACAACCATGACAGTGGCACAACTATATTGTTTCTTAGGTTTTCTTCTACTTTTTTTTAACAGTTAATGTGGCCTATTATAATATTTTTGTGCCCTTCATAAGGAATTGTTTGTAGTCCTCAGCTTGTTAGTGCTTGTAAATCTTTAAAAAAATCTAGATCTTTCAGTCTTTGACTTTGTGTCCATTGTTTTATCTAATGAATCTTAATCTCCTGCACTCTCTTAGCACCACCAAAAAGAAAAAAAAAAAGAAAATAGAAATCCATTCAGACTCTTTTCTGAAGCTTGTAGGAGTAGCAACTGAGCATGAATAAATCAGTCAACTAACAGATCATTTGATCACACACATAGATACGATTTTAGGTGTCTATTTTTAAGAGTACATAGAAAACCTTAATGGGTGTAAGCACAGTAACTGCAGTTATTCTACTTACTCCAGAAGTTGCTCAGTAAGAAATGTGCACATCTGGGTACCTCAAAGAGAGCAAGTTACTGAAAGTGTCCTGGTTGAGGTATCTGAAGTACTTCTTCAAGTGATATGTTCAAAAAGAGATGGAGACTAAATGTGTTTGGGATTTTTGTGGGAAGAGATGCGCCATAACTTTCCCTATCCTCCTCCTCCTGCTATTTTTTCTAGCTTTATCAAATTCTTTCCCACTGTTTGTGGCTCAAAGGTGGTCAAGAATCTGTAGCAGATGACAGCCTAAGATTTTAAAGGTCAGAGATTTTAAGACTATAAATGGTCATTATCTCATTGTGTTTTGTCTTGTATGTGAAGACCGTGGGACTGCATCTGTTTTGGAGAAATGCTTCAACTTGGTATTGAGAGTAAGAATCTGCATTTCTAGTTAGCTGCTGTTTTACACTGATGTTTTGAGACAGTCTCTGTGCTATTGGGTCTTGCACAAGGAAGGAGCAAGCTTGACACTGCTGCTAACTGCAAGGGCTGACCCAGGGGAAGGTCCTTTGCCCCTGGCAATAGCTAGTGTGGGGAGATAGTATGCTGACAAGAGAAAGCAAATATTCCTGTATGCTCAAACTCTTCCCAACCTCTTGACATTTGTTACGAATGTATGTTTGAAAGTTGTTTCAGATGTTTCAGTCCCTCTGCTCCTTTACATCTTTAGATTCAACCTGCATTTCCCTTTGTCAACACAGCATCCACAGACACCACTGGGAAATGCAGCTGTTATGTTTTGTACATTTTTCTCTCATTTCTTTCTCTAGAAGAAAAACAATTCACTTCCTAAAACATATGTTTAATCTGTTTATGGCTACTGTTCTTTATTGTTTAAAGTAAGATAAAGTGAGAATGCTTTGTGCTTAACATAAAAAGTGATGTGATTTGAAACAGTTTTCCTGAGTTTGGGAAGCACTGGGTTGAGGAATATGTGGCAGTGAAAGTAAATCTCAGAGTCTGGGATGGGTTTGTAAGACTTGTTACATGTAGACAGAGCCTTGGAATAGTGTTTTTCTTCTTTGCACTTCCTTTAGGGTCTGGTTGAACAAATACGTAAGGCCCTAAAAACTTCCAAGTCAGATTAAATATGTGGTCCTCTGCCCCAGGGATGAGTGGAATTAGTTGCACAAATAACAATTTTTAACTCTTTCTTTCTTCTTCTTTTTTCCTCAGACCAATTTAACTTGCAGCCACATGTGGATGCATGTTATGAGACTACAGGGGTGTTTAAAGTCAAGGTGTATAGGGTCAACCCCACATTGCAGAGGTGGCTCTCACCAAACAATCTGTCCAGATATGATTAAATAATGTGGATATTTTTTACATCTTATGTCTCTACCAGCTAGACAGGTTCATCATGTAGCAGTTCACTAATACCCCCAGGAAATAATTTGCTACTACTAAAATACATTTTGCATTCAACTTCAGTCTGCTGAGTGTTCTGTTTTGTTATGGAAAAGAAAGCTTTAACAGCTGATGAATGGCTTCCTACACTCTTTGCCATGGAAAGCCACCTCAGTAACTTCATGTGGTAAAAACTCACTCTTGGAGATGGGGGAGCACTGCTCTTGGCATCCCTGAGCAACAAAAGGTACTGTGGGCCACAGGGCAGCACATAGCACACAGTGGGGCATCGAAAAACGGCTAATCCCAGCCAGATCCCATTGCAGAACATCTTACTATCTGGCTAATCAGGATAAGTGCTGAAAAGCTTTGAGTGTGATGTCAGATTTATTTCACGATGAACAGGGAAGATCTCTTGATCCTCAAACACTTCAAGTAAAAGTTAAAAGGG
>VWZI01003753.1:426890-452510 GCA_013396835.1 Psilopogon haemacephalus | reverse complement strand
GTTTTAAAAATATGGATTTTTCTGGTTGCAGATCAGGGGCATCAAGAACGAGAGCCCAAGGGTGTCAGGGTGACCTTGTGATGCTAGGACAAGGCAATGTCTGAAGACTGGAGGGTCTCTAAGGAGCTGAGATGCAGTATATTAAAGGCCCTAGTGCAGTCTTTTGATTTTTATCTGTTGACTAAATAAAACTGGTTGACACTTCAGGGCATTCATTTTTATTCAGTCTAATGAATACTGTCAAATCCTGAGAACAGCTTGTGGAATTCATACATAATTGTTTCACTGATGAAGAAACCAAGGCAGGGAAACTAATGATTTTCCCAAGGCCACAGAAGGAACATCATAATTAAAAAAAAAAAAAAAAAAAAAGAAGTCTTTCACAGGCCGCGNGAAAAAAAAAAAAAAAAAAGAAGTCTTTCCCAGGCCTGTGTTGTACACCTAATTCATCTCTGAATAGAGAGTAGTATTTTCAGAGGTGCTATAATCTCATTTTTGAGTCATCTAGGCACCCCTAGAAGTTTGAGTCTCATTGGAAGGCAATGCTATGCAGACTCCCCAAAGTCTAGATGGAGGTTGAGAAAGCTTTAAGGCCTTAAGATTCTTGAAAAGATTATCTGATATCTGAAAAGAACATATGATAGGAAATCATAGAATGGTTTAGGTTGGAAGGGACCTCAAAGATCATCCAGTTCCAACCCACTGCTGTAGGCAGGGACACCTCCCACTAGAAAAGATCGCTCAAGGCCTCATCCGACCTGGCTTTGAACACCTTCAGGGAAGGAGCAGCCACAACCTCCCTGGGCAACCTGTTCCAGTGTCTCACCACCCTCACTGTGAAGAACTTCCTCCTAACATCCCGTTTAAATCTCCCTTCTGCCAGTTTAAACACATTACCTCTTGTGCTGTCATAACAAGACCTTGTGAATAGTCCCTCCCCAGTCTTCCTGTAGACTCCTTTCAGATACTGGAAGGTTGCTATAAAGTCTCCTTGAAGCCTTCTCTTTTCCAGGCTGAAGAGCCTCAACTCAGCCTTTCCTCATAGCAGAGGTGCTCCAGCCCTCTGATCATCTTTGTGGCCCTCCTCTGGACTCACTCCAACATTTTTCCATTATGTATGTGTAGCTGGGCTGGATTGTAATCTACTGAAGTCAGGGAGTTCTGGTCTGGTACAACTGATTACAAAAAACTTCAAATTCCAACTTGGCAATTGGTTCTAGCATATATCCTGCTTTAGTACTTTGTTTTAGAAGCCAGCATTACCCAGGCTTATCAGACAGTATCACTTCCTTTTTTTTCTCTCCTACCCATCAGCTTGGAAACCAGGTTTTAGTTGACAGCTTCTTCCTCTTGTGTGGGCAACGCTGGGGGAAAAAAAATTAACTGTAGATGCTCCGTTTAGGGAAACGGAATCCTTTCCCAAGGATATATCTCACTTTCCAACTTAGTCATGTGCACACCCAAGCCTGCTCATAAATTACACTTCTATTGCATAATGCACACTCCTGTTTCATTCAGGTGGAGTCCTAATAACACCGAATAAACATCCACCTCTAGCTATTCTGGAGAATAATGCCTTGAATCACCTACTGCCCAGCAATACATCTGATATGTAAATGAACTCACTTAAAGCCACTGTTGGATAACTACTTGCAGGAGCTGCAAACAGTAGGCAGGATAAATTGTTTAGAGAACTTCTACCTGTTTCAGTACAAAGACTGTTAAAATGATTCACACTTGGGATGGCTGTGCGCTGCATACAGTTACTGCATGTAGCTTCAGGATTTGTTCTTCAGTGGAACAAATTGAAATGTTGCAGGAGGTAGAGGAGCTGCAGCAGAAGGGAGTCAGCAGATGGAAGACCTTTTGACATAAGCACCACAGCTTGTTTTGGCCAAAGGTCAGGGAAAGCACAGTCTTGTCCCTAGTTCTGCGTTCATTGTTGCTTTCGCTTTGCCAGATCAGAGATACTGGTCTATTGCAACTTCACTCATGAGTCTGCTGGTTAAAAGTGTGGATTTTGTATATTAAAATTGGGAAAGAAGTAACGTGCTTTGCTACCTGTGTCCAGAGCAGGAGTCACATGCTCTGCAGGCATGGTTCTGGACCCTTGTGCATCTCTTGCGTTCAGATATATGGGACCTCTACCTGAGGAAAACCTTTTGAAATTAGGCCCAAAGTGTCTGAGCAAAACCTTACAATATGAAAGGTCCCTGTGTAGCGTCCTTTGGAAAAGGGCTTAGTGTGCTCATTTGCATCTCTATACCCAGAATGCTTTTCCAGCTCATTGCTGTTTCATAGCTGTGCTGGTGTCAGTGCTACAGAGCAGCTGAAAATGGCATGATGTACTTCTGCATTCTGCTACTTTTCCTCTGGAGCGAAAGGAAGGATGTCTATCTGGAAGGGGAGGATGAGACAAAATGTTCCTATCTTTCCCTGCAGCATGGGTAGTCTCCTGGCCACCTAAACGACCGGCAAGAGCTGCTAAGAGGACAGATGCTGGTACTTAAAAGCTTAAGTTGACTGCGAAATATCACCACGCTCCCAGGCAAAGACGCAGCTGTGTGAAATCGTGAACCTTTGCCACAATCCTACCTCCCTGCCACAGGCAGTTGTGGCAGCCTGGAGAAGTGCTGAGGGTCTGGAGATGTAAAATCCAGACTCCTGTGTGAGTTCTAGGGAAGAAAATCTGGTAGATTATGCACTGAAACATCAAACTTGGCAATTGTGAGTGATTCTGTTAATGTTAAAAGCACTGGGGTCAGGTGTGAGTGCTGCAAAGCATCCTACTGTGCTGCAGAATCAGAGCCCAAATGGAAAAGAGCCTGAGCAAGTGGTCATCAATTCCCTTCCCTGACAGGCAAGGGCTGAGCCCTGTAATGAATATACTTCTTAATGGCATATCCTTGAAGATTCCATGTGTAATGATTTGCAAGTTGTAGCCTGAGATAACTTAGAGGAAGTACTACATAAGTGTCAAAGTTACCCTTAATACACTGGTGGTAGTACTTTTTCAAGGAATTGTCACTGAAGTAAAATTAACATGCAAAAGATATGGCAAATCTACTAGCAAATTATGTAAATATTTTGCAAGGGGCAAACTTTCAGTGCCAGGCGTGAAAATTGGGTCACAATTCCCATTAACAATTACACAGCCTGCGTGCCTAATTTTCCAGGCACCATGCTGAAAATTCACCCCACGTTATGGAAGCAATTAATGGCTTAAAATTCTTTTTAGGCCAGTAAATGTGTAGAAGTGTTGATAGCCTTTTCTGTGTGGCATTTAATGAGCTATAATCTGATAACTAGATTAGATTGTTCTCTCATGATATCGACAAAGATTGCTTTATATCGTTATCATTGCTGTTTAAATACTCCAGCCCTGCCAGATGCACAGATCAGAGCCCTGTTGCGCTAGGTGCTGTACAAATATCTGTGAACATGTGGTCTCTTCACTGAAGACAGATATAATAACTACTTTGCTATTCTGGTCTGCTTAAGCACCAGGGAAATGCTGAAGGTTCCCACACAGTATGAATCTATTAAAAAGATAATCTGAAGCTATTTTGGTTTCTCATATAGAGGACTTTTTTCCCCCCCCTTCCTTTTCAGTGCTTACACATGACTTTCATTAGCATTAAATGTGTGTGGAGGGAGAGTCACTCTTAACGTTTGTAGCTCTGTACCTATCCCTTTCATATCAGTTAAATCCCAGTGAATATAACTGTTTAGTAATTGTCTGGTATTTAATTAAAATACAATAACCCCTTTCCAGAGACGCCAGTTGTGAATCTGGTGGCCCAGTCATAAAGATGCTAATTTAATGAATATTCATAAATCATGAATATTCATAGAGTGTCAGGGATGTTCTTTTGTACCCTGCTGCTATGCCAGGTCTCGCTGGCACAGCAGACGGCACATGTTGAAGGAGCTTTGCTCCTAGGGGAGAAGAGAAATATTTGTGCTGGAGCAGGATGTGTGTCTGGGTGTAACTCTGAGCAAAGGTGCTGGAGAAGAGGTGGCAGCTGTTGAGGAGCACATGGGCATCTGATCCAATGAGTGGGATGCATAGTCTTATTGTAGCTATCAGTTAGCATGATGCATTTCTTGTTGGGACAATCAGTACTTTGATAGCTGATGACTGAGATGCTATGGTCAACCTTTGCAGTCACAGTTACTGCAAATAACCCACTGTAATCACCTGAGCAGAGACTTTCTGTTGAGGTTCCCCGTTAGTCTAGCCCTGGCCAGGTTGCACATGGGAACTTGTACTGTAGGGAGCTGTCTTAAAGCACTGCAAACTGCTGCAGGTGGTAGGAGTGACCTGCCCATAGCTGCAGGGTTGAGCAGGGCATGTGCAGGATGCTCCAGACTGCTCCCAGTACTGTAACAGGTTTCCAAGGATCAGGCAGCCTCTTTGTTAGGCAGCAGTGACCCTGCTGCAGTACCCAATATTGCAGTTGTAAACATATATCTCTTAGATTAATTTCAGAGCATGTAGGGGAATTTAGTGAATTATCTCTATTACTCAAACCCGCCTCCCCCTCCCGACCCAGTCACAGAAAATTGTTTCATCGTGTCACTTGAGATGCACCTGAACAAAGCCAAAACTTCACAAACTCTGTGCTTTCCACATGACACTTTAAAAAAAGAAAGTGTGCTTAACTTATCCTTAGGAATTCCTAATACATCTTCTAAGGAGCAGACAAGGGAGTCAGTCTTGTATTGATTACTCCTACAGGTTTCAATTTTCCCGGTCCTTCCAGACTGGTGGTTGAACTATGCCTGAATACAACTGCTGCGAATCATTGTGGTGCTGTAACTTCTCAGCATGAGACATACCTATGGGTGTAGAGCCAGCCTGATTCTAGCCCTGCTACTCGCTGCTGTGATGCAAATTTGTTCTTGTGGAAAAATGTCAGTGCATAGAGTTGATCTGTTCGCTTTGGTGAAGTGTACAGCAGGATTGAGCACCACCCCTATGCCCAGACTGAGATGTCAGAAAGTTTCCAAAGCCCCAAGCAATGCTGATACTCTGAGGTGCTGCTCCCTCCCTTGCTCCCCCAGGACCATCACAGTGCTCAGGCTCTGGTTGTGTGCGAGTTTCCTGCAATCCTCCCTATCAACACTTCAAATGCGTTTGTAGAAACTGGTGGCAATGAAAGGAGAAGGGGAGAAAGGCAGCCTGTGTTATCCAAGAGAGCTCTGTTTTCTCTGGTAATTTATTTCAGCTAATACACTTCTCTAATAGTTGCCGGCTCGAATCTTTGCTTACATAAATGCTTATTTAAAGCTCTTACGATCAAATCATTCATCTGGACTCAAACTCGCTTCTAAATTTGTGCATGCAAATTTTATTCATGGGCCCAGCTGTGTTCGTGCCGAATTTGCATTTGTGCATATGTATGTGTTGTTTTTTCCCCTCTGTCAGCATACAACCACAGGCTGCAGCTGAAAATATGGACCTAGATTTCAAAAATTTTAATGACCGTACACTGAAAGTTTTAGTTCCTTTCCCTAGAGCTGGCAAACTTGTCTGTATAAGCTTAATCTTTACCCTTTGCTGTTAGGAGCTCGCTAGTGTATGTTTCAGAAGGCTTGCATGTGGTGTTCAAATTAAAAAAAAAAAAAAAAAAATTTGTTTTGCCAATAAGGGTATTGACATGAAAGGGCAATTAACTTTTTGTCTTGCTTTTTATGCAACTAATCCTTCCTTCCTATGTTTGTGCCACCTCAGTTTACTTTGTCTACAGAAACTTGTTTTGAGACGAGCTGAAATTTATTTTGTTCTGGGGGGGTGGCATGGCAAGAAATCAGTGCACTGGAGGCTGGGAAGAAAAAAAAAAAAAATCTTTCCGCCTCTGTAAGCAGGGCCAAATTTGAGTGTAAATAAATACTATTCAGAGAAGGAAACAGTAAATCTGTCTTGCAGAACAACTTGGATATCTGATGTATGCAGCATGAGTAACTCCACTCAGTGCACTACCAGCAGTGCAAAGTGGAAGCAGTGCTGTAGGTTTCCCAATAATTTTAGTCAGAAGGAACCTCTTCCTGATGCTGTAGATGATTTGTGCTGAGCATCCCCCACTCACTAGAATAACTCTTTCCTTAATGTCTGAAAGGGAATTAAATAAGAGTGCAGTTAAATTGGACTCTGGTAAAAAGTTTATTAAATAAACTTGCAGTCTTTTTTAAAGTGTCAGTAGTTACAAACTTGTTAAAAATCAATGACCATTCTAATCTGTTGGATAGAAATCTACAGTACAGCACATTAATTTGTGAATACTAGAGCTGAAGGGCTACTGAAATATATTCTCTAAATTTGCAATCAGAAAAGTAGCATAATCCTGGGAAGAGCATAGAACGTGTCAAGGGGATCTCAAACAACTTGCATGTATGTTTTCTTATGCAAGATATTAGTTTATGTAAATTACTTCTCTAACTTTTCATGTGGCATAGGCAATTTGTGTGAGGATGTAGTTTAGATTTTTACCAGGGAAACGTAGTCATAAATCACAAATTGTTCTACGTAAATGAAGATGTTTGTATCACTTTTCATCTTCAGTGATAAAGTGCTGCAGAGGAGCTGCAGGCACTGTGAGTGAAAGGCACAGAGGTTTTAGCATCATCCTTCATTGTGGTTTTATTTTTCTCCTCCTATGAGAAATATTGGGCACTCATATTTTTGCTAGAGACTGAGGATTTTGAAAGGAAATAAAAGGAGGTGCTTGCTGATAGTGTGAGAGTCTGAGGGTATTTTAACTTCCTTTGGCATCTGACAAGTCTGTGGGAGTTTTGGATGATGACAATCAGTAATGTCACAGGCTTGTATTGGAACCTCGCCTTCCTCTCCAGTAGCAGTTACTTTTGGAAAGATTTAGTTGAAGTGGTTAGACTAAGGTTGAACAGTGACTAAATGAGAAACCTGGAAACAATCCTGATTCCACTCATCGAGCTGCTTAGAGTCTTTATGCAACACCTGCAATTATATGAGAAGCGTAGTATAGGATACTGGACCATTCCAGGCTTGTAGAAAGCTCTGCACTTGGATGCAACCCTGTCTTTTATCTTTAAATTTTATTTTCTTGGTGGTTTTGGGGTGAGGTTTTTTTATGCTATGCTCAATTGTAGCTTGCTGGTGTGTTACTGGCTTGTTGAGTGTACAGAGAGGCAGCATCCTTACACTGGGATTGCACACAGGAAAGCATGGATGATGGAATGGGAATTCCTTTTGTTGGACAGTCTGTACTGTGCTGAGGGCTGCAGAGCATTTGGTATATCTCCTACTTTGTGCTTTTGTACCTTGAAGATTTGGGGTCTTCAGTGAAGCCTTTCTCAATTGAATAAGATCCCAGCCCTGCAACCTTTGCAGATGTCATATTGAGTTGTCCTTAGTCACATAAGTACTCTAAAATTTGCCATTGAAGCTAACTTGTTAGATTTCGATGTTAAAGCTTTAATGGAAAAAAAAAACCCATTGGGACAGTTTTTACACAGACTGCATGTATCCTTTTCCTTAACAATCAAAAAACAAAAGCATTTTTAAAGAAGACAAAATTACATACTTATTAAATACTCCTAATTTTTCTAAGGATTTCAGTGAGATACCTTTGTCCAGAATATTCTCCAACATCTGTGAGGAACAAAAGATAATCTTCAGAATTCCTTTTTTTTTTTTTTCTTTTTCTTTATAATCCAGTAGTGCTTGTTTGAAGAAACAGTACATACAGAAGGGAAAATGACAGTCTCTTTAACATATACTTAAGTGTGGTAAGTGCAATGATGAAAGCAGACATAAGGAGTGAGAAAGATATAAATGGAAAGATTAATGACAGCATTAATTTATTTGCATCTATCACAGAGATCTATTTGCAACATAAAAAAGTAGCAGTTTGTGAAAGGCAGTGTAGTAACCTTATTCTCATCTGGGTATTAAACTTAATACGTGTAATATTTCTACAGTTTCACCTGACTCCCTTCATTGTTTTGTTCTCTGCCTTGGAATGCACAATGCCCTTTTGTGTTCTTATTCATGGGGTGGTAAGCAATGCTTTGACCTCTTTTGCACTTTAGGCATGAAGCATGTGCCTTACCTTGTCTGATGAGCACAGCCATCTTTGCACCGTTTAAATGAAAATCCCTTACTTTGTGCAAGCTGGCAATGCAAATTATTTCTTGGAAAGTATTGCAGAAGACGGAGTCTATTGGCTGTTCTCCTTTATGTTGCAACTCCCTGTTTACTCAGTATCCAGGTACAGGTTCACTCAGGGCACCATGGGGGTGGTGCCTGTGTGCTTTCTCCCTTGTTGGCATGTTGGTGTGGTGAGCAGAGGTTCGTGTGTCATCTGGAGGGGCCGTAGCCCTGCACATGCCCTTGGAGCAGGGCTGTGGCTGAGGATTGCTACTGCCCTTCTTGCTGCAGGATCCCTTTGCAGTTTCAGGTAGCAAACTTGTAGTAAAGATCAGTTCAATGCCAACTGCCACAAAGAGGAAGATTGTGTTTCTTTCAAAGCTGCGGGGGCTGGGCAGGAGGAGCAGAGGAGTTATTAGGCTGACACAAAGTAATTGCCGGAAGCAGAATTTGGCCAAGCCTCTTGCTTCACGCTGGGAGAACCTTATGCAGCTTATATTACAGTTATAGATTTTTACTTGTGATATCTCTTACCTTAAATGACCATTGCCTCCTTAAATGACCATCGCTGGAAAGACAGCACATAATAACACAATGTTCATCCTGACACCTTCCTGGATAATGGCTCAGTGTTCACTCAGGAAGAAAAAAAAAATCACTCTGACCAGATTACTTCTACAACAATCTCATGCATTTTTTTCCCTTCGAGAGCTTATATCCAAACACTATCTTAACTTCAGGGAAAATCTCACGTGTTCACAGTCTGACTATTCACAGTCAGTTTGCAAGGAGAGATGACAGCCCCTGAAACCAATGCAGAGGATTGTCTTGGCTCAGTATTTATTCATTGTTCAAAAATTTTAAACCAACAGAGGTTCTCTTGCCTTCATGAAAGATGCTCTTTATGATAAATAATAGTTTTTTGTTAAAAAAAAAAAAAAAAAAAAAAAAGGTGAACTTAAGTATGAATTCCAGAAGACCAAATAGTTATGGCAAGGAGGCCATTAGGCTGTAATTTGTCTTATAACAGATGTTGTAGAGTCCTGTCACTTTGAATGGTAAAACAGATGGGATACACACTTGAAAATGTACTAGAAGTATTTAATTTCCTTTCCAGCACAGGAGATTTCTACTCTCCAAGCTCTTTGATGCTCTTCCCCTGTTTGTTAAATCCTGTTGCATTAGTTGGTGTGGTTTAATCTCCTTGGAAAGCTTTGTCTGAGTTTGTGTTCTAATGCAATTAATCTTGAATTGCTTTGGTTTTTCTGAATGAGACACAATTCCATTTTGAAGTGACTTGTCATTAACCTCTTTCAAGATTCCTTCTAACACTTGCTATTATCACATAGTATAAAATTGCAGAGATGTCACAATGTCTGTCCCTTAGTTTTGGCAGCTAAGGGTAATATTAAGCAAAGGTATAATATCTCTCTCTCTATATATATAAAATTCTAGGTAATCTGTGATACCCATGTGCACATTGGATTACAAGACTACCATATACATTGCAAGGTTACTGTTGTTTACCATAACTATGATTTCTCATCATCTGCAGGAAGGCTCAGCTGACTTCATTGGACTCCATATCAGGTTTTCTAATCCAATGCAGCTGCTTTTTCAAAGTCTGGGGATTATCAAGTCAATCCCCAGAGGAACTGGGAAGTTGTTAAGTGAAAATGACAGTCCTGTAGTGGTGGAGGAGCAGGGGTCTAAAAACTTCGAAAAATTCTCTCCAAGACACGTGGTGGGAGACTTGGAGAGCAGGTATTAGCTTTCGTGACCTGGGCTTGGGCACTCAGCCTGCAAGTGCTCAATAGCAGATCCGACACACAGATCCATGACTGTGTTTACAGTTCATACCACATAATCCAATCTCTCCTTTTTTAAAAACTGGCTTTCTATGTAAGACTTGTATCTGTTTTTATAAGTCGATGAAAATGCCCTGATATTACCAATATCAGTTTAATTTTAGTTGTTCTATTACGCTTAGATAATGCTCTGATAAAATTTGTACATAAATTGCAGCATCTAGTCAGACAGCACAAAGTTCAGTACCTTTAAAGTCCTTTGTGCTGGGAACATTTCAGGTGTTTCTGGGTAAAGCAAGGGCAGGCATTAGCTGTGAGAAATGGCATTCTTATTCACAGCTTTTGAGAGACTTTTATGATGCATGCATTTCCAATCATACCTAGAAGAAAGGCCACTGAGAGTGCAAGGGACTTTTTGTTGTCATGAGCTTTGCAGCTTCATTGCCTGAACCCTGGAAGGATAGGAAGTACCACAAGTACAGCACATCATCAAAGTTTATTTTTCTTGTTTCTCTTCTTTCTAGGCTATCAAACCCCATTCTGGAAATCTGTAAATAAAACTGTTTTCATTCTTTTTCTTTTTTACTTTTTAAATGAAATAAGCTGATTTTCCAGAGGGTAGACCATAGAGCACTTATTGATGATTCTTTTTGTCATGCATTGGAGACTATTCTGTCTTTACTCCTGCCTCACCAGTTTCTTTTAAGTTTTTGTAATTTGAGGATAAAAATAAGATTATTGTAGGCTTTATGACACGGCTTATGTGAATTTCATTAGTGTAATACTGAAGTTAAATACAATTAGTCTGTTTTCCAAATAGTTGCATCTTTTGGAAACAGAATGCTCCAGGGGCTGCTCCAATACACAGAGCTTTTTGATGAAAATACAGAATAAAAATTTGGAAGATAAATCTTGAACTACCATAAGATGAAGGTGGTGTCTAAAATGTCCTTTGTCTTTACTTCCTATGATGTTTTCATGTAACTGTTATGGATTCTAGGTCTCTCTTGCAGTTTCAGAATTGTCATCTTATATTTCACGGTCTTGGGTGGGAGTTGGCAGTAAAGAAAAGTATAACCATTTTGCTAAAATGACAGTTGCATTTGCTCCCAAATTTTATTTCCCATGCAATTGCATGCATGGGAGCACATTATGCTGATTGTTTTAACGGTAGCATTTGCTTAAAAGAGTAACACAAGTTGAAGTAATAAGACTGTAGAAGGTTTATACTTACCATTCACAGGATTACAGTGCAGGTCACCCAGGAATGCATCCAGATGGGTCTCGAAATTCTCCAGAGGAGGAGACTCCACAACCTTTCTGGGGAGCTTGTTCCAGTGATCCATGACCCTTACAGTAAAGAAATTTCTCCTCATGTTGAGGTAGAACTTCCTGTGCTGTAGTTTGTATCCATTGCCCCTTGTCCGATGAATGGGTGTAACTGAGAAGAGTCTGTCCCCTCCCTCTTGACACCCAGCCCTCAGATATTTATAAACATTTATTTGATCCTTTCTAAGTCTTCTCTTCACCAGACTAAAAAGACCCAGCTCCCTCAGCCTCTCCTCACAGGGCACGTGCTCCAAGTCCTTAATCACCTTTGTAGACTTCCATTGCACTCTTTCAAGTAGATCCCTGTCCCTCCTGAACTAGGGAGCCCAAAATTATGTGCAGTATTCCAGGCGAGGTCTCACCAGGGCAAAATAGAGAGGGAGAATCTCCCTCAATCTGCTGGACAGACTCTTCTTAATGCACCTCAGGATCCCATTGGCCTTCTTGGCCTCAAGGACGCATTGCTGTTCCATGGGTAGCTTCTTGCCCACCAGGACTCCCAGAGCCTTCTCCTCAGGGCTGCTTCTGAGCAGAAGTGTAGACAAGTAGTGAAAAACTTTACATCAAGATGTTCAGTCTTCCTCAAATAATTTGTTTATTAGATAAAATTACAATCTCACGTTTACTAAGCTTTTTGCTGTCCATGCTTCTTCCATTAAGTATTTTTGGTTTTAGTTGTTTATGAAGTCAGACGAGTAGTACTTCAGCTGCTAAAACTTCACATGGCTAAAAAGTTATGTTAAGAATTTATTAGCAGATTAAAGTGACTCTGTCAAAAAGATAACAGGTACTTCAAACTGATGTGGTTTGTGCACCATAAAATGAACTACAGGAAGAGTGAAATTGCATGAAGTTACTAAAGCCTTAACTGAAGAGGATGAGATTTATATGGGAAAAAAATTGTAGCCTTCTTTGTTCTTGGCAAAGTAGTTTAATCAAATTTGTAATCAGAGGAATTGAAAAGACATGTCCATGCAATCCAAAACCCATTGACAATTGGGCATCTAAACTTTAAAGGTGACTTCTGCATAAACCATCTAGCCTGTGGCAAAACGTCTAATCTTGCCTGAACTTCACAAATACGTGTCTTAGAATTGAAGCACAATAGGAGTGAAGTTTGCAGGATTATTATTTTTTTCAGTTGTCTGCATAGCAAGAATACAAGAGCAACTCCGTGCATAAAACACTTTTCTGTATTGCAAATATAGTAGCACCCACTTGAATGGATATTTCATACAAGAATAACCTCTATAAAGGGAATAAATGCAGGCTGTAGTGATATTAGTAGGATATTGGCTTTAGATGGAACAGCTTTTAAATAAGTAAATAAATATGTAATAAAAATACTAACTCCTTGTATAAATAAAAAGAGTAGAACTGTTTCATTAGCTATTGAATGGAAAATTTTTAAAACAAGGAGTCTATGCATGATTTAAATTTGAAAGAACAAGGAATCTAAAAATTTGTGCATAAGTCTGTAGCTTAGACTTTTTTTTTTCTTGCAGCTAACCATCTTACCTGAGATGGGATGCAATAAAAGGAAGGTGTCAACTCTTCTCTGTTGCATACTGAGGCCCAGGTGGAGCATGGGGCAATGCTGGGGAACAGCCATGCTGTGGGTTGCCTCTCATCTGACAGGGGGAACAGAATGTGTTTCATTGCTTTTGGTCTAAATTTCCTAGGAAAAATTCAGGGTCATGTAAGGTAATCACTTTCCTTCCCAGCGGTTCACTTGTGTGGGGTCCTGTGAGGCTTCAGGCTGCTCCACTGACACACATTATGTTGGCAGGGGATTACTGAGGAACAGTGTGGGATGCGCTAGGTGCAAAAATGACATCAACCTTTACATTTTCTCCAGTACCTAGTTTCAGATGCTCCAGTTATGTCTCAGAGAACGCTTGGAGAATAAATCCAAAAATGCTGGCAGGAGCTTGACCCAGCTAAATGAATTATGTTTTAGGCTCAGGCCAGGGTGACAACGAATGCCTGAGTCTGCCCTGGCAAGGACTACATCTTACGCCATGTACGCAAGCTGGAGACATACGGGACTCCTGTTTGGGGCAGTTTTCCAAGCAGCAGTATGGAGTGTGACCTGCTTTGTAACCTTTGTAGTCATTTGGGCTAGGGAAGGCAGGTGGGGAAAGCACCTGCTGTTTGAGAATGAAAGTTTAAAGCTTGAAAAGTTTGACTAAGTGCCTCAAATTTGCTACTGTAGCCTAACGAGAGGGTACGTAGGAGAAGGGCAAGTTGAAGACCATTGAATAGAGAACGTAAAGGAAAGGTGAGAATATGTTCTGAGTCCCAGATTGGGAGAGAAGGGGAGAGGCTGAGAAAGGTGTGATGAAAATATATGGGTGTAGTGCGTTTGCAGTGACCTGCCCCCCCACCTTTTAGAACCCCGGCTAAAACTCAGAAAAACACACTGGAAGTTAATGAATGAAGCTTTATATTTACAGCAATGCGAATATATAAGCAAATATTTACAAGATATAACAGATATTTACAGAAATATACAGTAAAATAGAAATACAGACACCACACCCCTCCTGGAGACCAAAATCCCCAGGAGAGGGAAACCAAACCCCCCTGTACCACCTCTCCCTCCTCCCCTCAGCTTTATCTCACCACTTGATGATGCTGCAGATAAGCTGAAGATCGGTCAGAAAGATTAGTGGCAGGAAGGAATGAATGGTTTTAGTAATTTTACTCTGAATTAGTTCAAAGGCAGAGAGACAAAGGAAAGAAGCTGCTGAAGCCTGCTCGACCCAGAGCCGACTGAACTGCGCAAGCACACTGGCTTATCTGGATGTTTTGGGAACATTCTAAAACAACCTTCTTTCTTCTCTCTCATTCAAAACTGGGTGAAGGGACATAGTGTTTAATTTCTCACTCTCAGGCAGCAGTCTAATTTCTCACACAAATTCTCCAATTAGCTCAAACCAACACAATGGGGTTTAAAGGGGATATGTTCTATTGCAAGTCGCCAAACCAGCAAGATCAGATGGGTTGGGATTTGTAAGAAATTAATAACTTCATGTTCATCTAAAATTTCAACTTCTTGCAGACATCTCTTAGGGGAAAAGGCACAGTGGAAAAGAGATGATTCAACAGCTTTAAGGATATAGTAGGTTTTAATATTGATTTATATGTTGGCTCTATGGAATGGACAAATACATGCAGAGGAAAGTATTTTTTATATTTTATATTTAAGACAATGAAGGGGAAGTAGCTGAGTGTAAAGGCAATAGGCAAGTTGGGTGAAATTAAGCATGAAATGAGATTTCACAACCTTTAGAGGAACAACAATGTAACAAAAATGGGTTTGAGAGAATGACAGCTATGATCTCTCTAAAGGCAAATTTAGCAGTTGAAAGTAATGGTGAATCAGCCACCAGATCCTGAAAGATGTGATGTTATGGTACAAGCACAGACAAACTAATATAAAGATAAACTTGGCTGAAGATCTGGCTCTGCACAGGTAGCAAGAATAGAACACATCAAAGTGGAAACATGTCAGAGGAAGGAGAACCAAAAAATGGTGCAGGCATGTAGGGATGAAATCAGGAAGGTTTGGGCACTAGATGAGATGCAGCCATTTAGAGGTGAAAAAGTGAGGACGAATTATCCTCAATGCATGCTAATAAGAGGACAATCTAGATAGAGATTGCTGCCTTTCTGCAGGAGAAAGCAGACTGGGAACAGAAGAGTCTGAAGAGTTGGGGTTTTTTGATGGGAATTTTCGTTTGTTTTGGGCTTTTGTTTGTTTTAGGCTTTTGTTTGCTTGTTTTCTCCTTTTATTTGAGCATTTATTAAAACATTTGGTGGTTTTACTGTTAGTAGTCCTATTAACCAAGAGAAAAGGGATTAAAATTTTAACTCAAAACAGAAAAGAGTGTTAAGGATTTACAGGAGAACTAGATATTTTCAAAAGGACTGGTTTTCATAGACTTCATTCTAGGATATGTAGGGGTTTGCCTAGAGCAGTTTCAATACCATTAGTGTTATCTTTGAGAGCTCACATGACATAGGTAAGGTATCAGAGACTGGGAAAACAGAAAACATAATGTCTTTCATTTTGAAAAAGTTGGGGGAAGGAGGAGTCAGTGAATTACAGACCAATCAATGTTAACTTCAGTCCACAGGAAAATTCTGGAACAACAAAAATTCAAACCAAACATGGAAAAATGGATAGATACCAGCAGGGATTTATCAAGAACAAATTGTCAAAGTGCTTGAATTTCTTTGTGTAGCTGTGCAAAAGACTCTGCAAACAGGGAAGTAAAAGCTGACACCATGTCTCTTGACTATAGTGGGATCTTCAAAGTTGTCTTAAGTGACATTCTCTGAATCAAGGTGAATCAAGGTGAATTTGATGAAAATGTTCTTAGGTAGGATCAGAACTTACTAGAAGAAACAGGTTTGGAGGATAATTCTCAGGAGGATGAAATAAGATGAGAGCACAAGGCTGCATTGAGTAGTGTTGTGCAGAGCTGCGCTAAGCTTTCATCAGAGCATGACCTGAGTCATACAGTGCACATTGTAGATGTTAAATTTACAGAAGACTGACAGTGAAAAGGAGTACAAAGCTTTCTGAGTCCAGAATGAGTTTGAGAAATTAAGTAAAGAATCTGGAAGAATAGGCTGGAACTCCATGAGATAAGAAGAGAGAGATGATAGTTCAGAAGAAATAATAAGCTTCAGGAATGCAAGATGGGAAACAACTGTTTAAGCAGCAGTTCTTCAGAAAAATCTCTGGGGATTATAGTGAGGCAATATCACGCTGTGCAAAAATGCCAAATATCATCATGGCCATCAAATGACAATGTTTTAAGTAAATTCTCTGCTATACCCAGAACTGGCAACACATTCCCAAAGTAATGCCCACTTTGGAGGTATCCTCTAGAAAGATGTTTGCCACTTGTAGACAATCTAGACAAAAGCAATGGACATGTTCACTGTGTCCAGTCAAGATGTTATGGCTACCATGAAGAGATGGGTGCTGTTTAGACTCGCTCAGCAAAGACTTTTATAGGCTTTCTGTAATATACAAATAAGTAAAAGGACAGTGCAGGTAGGAAGAAATAAGTTTTATTTTGTGTAAGAGCAAAGGGGATTAGATGTTTGTTAGGAAGAATTTGACATAAGAAATTATTATTTAAAAAAAAAAAATGTTTTCTGCTACTTCTTATAGTGAAACCCTGGAGCAGACAGTCACCTCTGTGGCTAGAGGTCTTTCAGTATAGGAAAGACACAATGCATAGGCAATTCTGTCTTGGAGAAAGCAGTCCTGCAGTCTCCGCGGTCCCGCAGTATCCCCAGTCCTCCTTTCCACAATTCCACAGCCACTTACGTTAACCACCCCTTTTCTGTAAATGCTTGAGAATGGATGAAATCGTTGTAGCATTGTTCTAATGCTTTCTGCTTGAGAATTTGTATTTCAACTGGCAAGGCTGTCAATATCAGAGCGAGACAGTGGGTACTTCTGGCAGGCAGTTTGATCTAGCTCAGGCCTGTAGCAAACAGCATAAAGCAATAGGTTTTCCTGCTGTTCGGAAACTCCTCACAGATAATTAGTCTGCCTTTCTGTGTCTTTCACATACTGTGTTGGTGGAACTTCTGAGCTATGCAACTCAATGATTAGAAAATTGTTTGGCTCAATCCTGGTGTATTGAGTTTTACTGCAGGCTAAACCATATTCTTTTCTTATCCCAGTCAAACTTCTCATAGTCTTTTTAAAATTCCTTCACACTGAATCTGATTCTCAAAGCCCCAGATTAAAGCTCTTTTTTCATACCTATGTGCTTTCTCTTTTGCAGTTGCAGTGCGGATTTGCATAGCAAAGGAGATATTTGTGTTTCTCCTGACCTCATCAATATTCTGGTGCACAGCGTGCACTTATATGATAGTTTATTCCGGGATGATGAACAGATGCAAAAGTGTCTTCAATTGTCTCTGGAAATTAGCGATGGTCAATACATCCTGCAAACACAATGCTGGACGCTGTGGTGCATGCAAAACATGTATGGCAGGGAGAGCACATAGCCTTTTCCTGCCTCTAGCACACTTCATTTAGTTTTAATAGTAGAAGGAGATGTGGTATCTTTTGAACATAGATATCCTTGTGGGCTAATGTAAGGCTTGGACAATAAGAGTTTTGCATAGGAGAATTTGGCTTAACCTGTCAGTCTTCCAGAGATTAACAACTTCATCAACTACTGTTGATATTGACAGTCAGTTGCTAGGCTACATGTTTACTGCTAAATGAATAGGCGACTTGGGGCCAGTGTGAATATTCAACAGATTGGCAAATAAGTAAAACGTGCTGTGACTTGATTTGTTAATTATAGTCAAAATAAATGGCTGTATTGATGACTATGATTTTACACAGCATTAGTCCTCTGAAAACAGCAATTAAGTCTGCCATGTAAACATATATCNTACTCTAAAAAAAAAAAAAAAAAAAAAAAAAAAGGCAAGCCTTAAACAACTGAATACACCACTACAAGCAGTTTCACTAGGAGTCCTGAAGTGCTTACATTACTTAAATTATGTCCTTGGGTGTTTTAACACCTCTGACTGAAGCACAACATTCACGCCGGTTCTGGATTTTGAAAAGCTTTCTTGTTTGCTCTGTGCAGTGCTACTTGTGGTCAGAGTTTATCAAAAGGAGTATGATCATACTTGAGGGAGAAAACCCAAGTAGCTGGATTTCAGAGGATGCTTTTATTTTTTTCCTAATATTTTTTCCTGTTATTCAAAAGCCGAGCATGCATCTATTACTCTGTGTGCTCTTTTCACAAGACCTTGTGAAAGAGTTCTCACACATATATCCTAATACTGCATTCCAGTTTATCAGCTGGGTTAACTAGAATTCATTTCCCTCCATCCATAGTATTCACTTGTTACATTTTAAACTCGCAGTATATTGGTTTGCTCATTCTGTGTTTCAAGGCTTGCATACACTGGCAGGTGCATTGAGTGTTCAGCATCACTCATTGGAGACACTGCCACTGTTCTGGAATATAAGGTGCCTTTTGACTGAAGTTTGGAAAAGTGCATATTCTATTCTCATTTCTCTTGTCAGTGTCTGCTGTGGTAGTGTTCAGGACCCTCTTCCAAGCTCTGACTTAGTTTTGCAATCTATGATATACAGTTGTTTGGTTTTTTTTTTTCTCCTCCATAAATAACTGACAACCTAAAGAGTGCTGAAGTTGCCAAATATGTCCCAAGTATTGCAACAGAGAGAAGTTGTTTTAAGTTTGAGGAAAGCAAATCCAGCTTTCCTGGAATAGGTCTGTGTTACCAATGCATATTTAGCTTGGGTTTGAGTTTGGACTAGTATGTTACTTTTTCCCGAAAGAGTGACAGAAAGTAGTTTCCTTGTTTTGGGCCTTAGTTTTGTCCTGGTGATCATCTCTTCTCTTTTGTTATTTCTTGAGCAGTTGTCTCTTGTGGTCCCAACTGTGAGACTTTCAAGATCAAATTCATAAAACCAGAATCTTTTCCAGAATGATCACAGCTGTCCTGAGACAGGCTAGTGCCAAACAGTATAGTAGAGAAAGTGGTTTGGCTTTTCCTGCCTGCTGAAAGAGAAACCTCCCAATGCAGATGTTTGGCAGCCCAAAGCTTGGAGAAAATCAAAGCAAAAGGGTATGAGGAAATTAGAAATGGAGTATGACTGGGGATAAACTGGGATTGGAGACTAACTGGATAACTACAAAGCAGTAAATCAGAAGCAACTGGTACAGTGAGAGCTCCAAAATTAAGAAAGCTGGAAGAGAGGTGGATGCACTGTAACTGTTTGGCACCAGGGCTAACCTGCCTTCTCCCCCAACACAAAAATGAGGGGAAAAGTAACACTCAAAACTCAGGATTGAGGTAAAGAGATGAGTTTAATATAGCATGAGATATCATAATTACAATGCCTTAGCTGATAATCTAATAATACAATGCACGACTACCTTAGCTTAGCCTATTTGCAGNGGGGGGGGGGGGGGTGTGTGGAAACAAACAAATCCAAACCAGCATAAAATATAAAACCAAACCCAGAAGCTACCTGGCTCCTACTCATTCCACCACCATGCCTGCAAAAAAGAGCCAACACCTGGAACCCAGAAGCAGCAACCAGAACAGGAAGCCTCCCAAGGTGCAGTCTGAACTTCAAGCCCCATAACACTTTGCTCCAGGTAGCACTTTCATTTCTTGAGGCTGGCATGATTGCAGCATGGTATGAATAACAGCAATAGGTTCAACTCAATCCATGACATGCACTAAGATTGCTTTGATTGGGGGGAGGGAGGAGAGGAGGAAAACTAGGAAGCTGGTAATCAGCTGCAAATATTAGCTAGCTGCTTTAACTTTTTTTAAGGATATACGATCAATGCTATCTGTTAACATAGTGTCATAGAGTTGCATGGTATTCATCATCTTTGACACCAGTGCAGGTCATATAAAAAGATTGCAAAATACCCCCTCAGAACCACGACTTTACCATCCAACCTCCACTCCCCGTTAGAATGACAGGATCTATCTAGGATTTAAGATGACTGTTACAAGGAAGGAACAGGTTGCTGGGAATATGACAGATATGTGAAATCTTCAGTGCTCAACAAAGATTTAAAAAACATTAATAGTTATCAAGCAAAGCATTGAGGAGAATAAAAGAATATCAAGGTTCACCCTGAATATGTACACATTTTGTATCTTTCACTTCTGAATGCTTTTGTAGGACAGAAAAAAGTACTTTCAAGGAGGGCAGGGATGATCCAAAGCATTGAATGGCTTCACAAAGTGGGTGGTAGGGCAGCAGAGCTCTCTGCCAAATGATATTGTGGATGTGACATGTTTACACATTCAAGTTCATGAAAGACAAAATCATTGCAAATTACTAACTACATGTAAACTATATATGGGTCTGAAAGTCTCAGAGCTGAAAATAGTTGGAAGCTGAGAGGGTATGTGTGGGAAATAGCATAGAGGGTATGAGTAAGTATAAGTTGAGAGAGCATGAGTGGAAAACAGCATAGCTTTGCTTTCCTCATCTCCAGCATCTGATTATGGCTACCACTGTGGGAAAAGGCATTCTATAACCATGGGGTTTTCTCCTGGCCATACTCTCCTACTTGATTTTCCATTGCCAGCATTGTAGCTTATCTTCTGATTTAGAGTATTCCTTTCCTGAAGAATTCTTTACCAAATTAGTTTTATGTCATGTTATGCTGTAAGTACTGAGATCCTCTTCTTGCAAAGCTAACAAGACCTCTTTGCTTCTGCTGTGTACCATGGGAAAAGGAAAGGTGACAGTGGTTTCCCCAGTGATTATTAACCTTAGTGTTGCAGTGGAGCAGATGCCAGACCACTTTCATAAACAGTGTGGTTATGAAGCCATACATTGTTGGTTTCCCATAACCTGAGCCATTTTGCAAAAGCTTCTTCTACACTGATCTTTTTGTGGTGGTGAGAGTAAACATACTCAGAAAATTTGCACTATTTTTGAGTAATCCACTTTCTTTCCAAGTTCTATACACCTATGGTGCCTGCATCCAAACACTCATTATGAATGGACAGTTGAAATAAGTATCAGAGATCAGTTAGCTAAGACAGAAGCAATTGCAAAAGCCCTTTTCAAGTCTAGAAAAGTTAACTTTGTACTGAAGGACTACTGAGTTTCCCTAATCTATTTAGTGGGTTTCCAATGCTGAAAACATGCTGATAGTCCTGAAAAAAGAAGCAGTCCCCCCTACAGCTGGTGTGTATCCTTGCATGGAGGGCAGCTGCCAAGCTCTGGGCAGCTTCTCATTGTCCAAGGAAATGTTACTCCCTTCCTTGCTGGTTTTGCCCAAGGTGAATTACCTCTTTTTGAAACAAACTACTAGCATTTCTTTTGAGATGGTTTCAGACTAGCGGCCTTAAGCTAATTAGAGGCCGTTTGTAAACGTATCAGTTCTTGTTCCAACATTTCAGCATGCACCAGTATATCATCTAGGTATAACAAACAGGCTGAGAGAAGCATGCCATGTAATACCCTCTTCGTTAGACTTTTAAATGTAGCTGATGTATTGCACTAGCCAAAAGCCATCGTTTTAAATTGCCACAGTCCTTGTCCTACTGTGAAAGCGTTTTTTTCCCCTTCCCTCTGGATCCACTTCTACTTGCCAATAGCCACTTTTAAGATTCAGGGTAGTAAACCAGACTGAGCTTTCACCAGCATCTAGGATCCTGCTTATGGTAATAGAGGAACACATGCTAAATGACTCTGTGCTGTTTTCTATAATCTGATGCTGTCACCTTTTTTTCCTTAACTGGAGTCAGGATGAAGGATCTGTTCTATCTTTCTGACATATTTCTTTCATAGCTTATAAAGTTTCTTTACCACTTCCCTGCTGGAAAAAAAGCATTCTGTTTAGATAGCCTTTTCTTCTTCAGGATCAGTCATATGTTGAAGCAGTAAAGTATAACTCATGTGTTGGTTAGAGAGATAATAATTTCTAACTACATAGTCTCACAACTATTTTCTTAGTTCTATTTCAATTCTTTGTAGTGTGCCAGATTGAAGGCCAGTACATTTTCTGAGTTTTCACATGGTCCCCCTACAATCTTCCTATAGTCTCCCTTTCCCTATTTCCTTCTGGTGATTGTCAGAAATATTCAGCAAATGAATAGAGATTTACTCTTGTTTCAGATTCAGAAGAACTTCAGCAGCCAAGGGTCCCCAGAGATCTGGGCTCCTAAAGTAAGTTTCTAATACTCATCTTCCATATGTTGGAAAGGTGCCACTGGCTGTACCTCTATTGGTGTTTCTGCCCCTAAAGGTGGGACTTAAGCACTGCAAAAGAGATTTATATGTCAAATCCCACTACCCCCTACCTTTCTTCTACTCTCTGTGCATTTCACATCATTTATTCTTATACAAAATGTTATTAGATACCACAAGTTTTTCTTGCCCTTCTCCCTTTCAATCGCCCCTTTAAATTGACTACTAAGGTCTGGTGTGGTTCACCTCAGTGATCCTTCTGCCTACACTGCATCTTCATGTCACATGTCTGTTTTGGAACTTTAAATGCCTTTTTCTCCCTAGCCCTGTATTTATAACTAAAATACAGTTAAAACTTTTTTTTTTTTTTTTTTCTTAATTCCACCCTCCCCCCTTATAATCAATTATTGCCTCTACTACATCACTTCATTTTTGCAATTTTTGTACATTTTATAAACTTAGATTAGTCCTTACTCCTTCCACAAAGCATAGGGATGGCATGAGCCGTATCAGAATTGTTGAGCTGAATTTGAGATAGAGAACTGCACTTTAGAGATCTTGGCAAATTACTGGCATCTTCTGTTTGCAGCAGCTGTTTCCTTTTGTGGTATGCAGCTGTAGTAAATTCTACACTCAGTACAATATCTTTTTGTCTTTTGCTGATCTTCATTTCTGACTCTTACCTGAGTGTCTGCAAACTGGTTCATNCCCCCCGCCTCCTCCCATTCAAAGTGCCACAGTTGTTGATACTGGTTCATTTTCATTCTCTAAGACACTTTTCTAATCCCAGAGCATTTTCTGCAGTTTATCAGATAGCAACTTCCACGTTGGTCAAAGCTTTTGTAGCCCTTTCCAATGTTATTTCAAACCACAACTGTTGCAGCTGCACCTCTTAGCCTCTTTGGGCACTTTGCCATTGGTTTTCTAATAAGCATTCATCTTTACCAGTATGTTTTCAGGTGCTGTTTTAACTCCTCCTGTACTTTACGTGTTTGAACTGTGTACTGCCTTTTGTTCTGCCCTGATACAGGAGAGATACCAGCTCTTGGGTTTTGTTCTTGGAAACCAGAACACAGGGATTTTATTTCTTTAACCCCATTATAGGAAGCCTGGTGTTTGAGCCTTAGGAAGAGCAATTGATGATTGAGTCACTGATCTTTGATGCAATCCTGTTTATTTACAAAGTCCTGATTTCTGCCAATAGAATCAAACAAAAGATAACTCTCTTGCCTGCAATTCCCAATCTCTTTCAGTCAGCACTTGCCTCAAAAGCTTTCTTAAGGTTTATCTTGAAGTCATGCTGTTTTGTGGCTCTTTTTGGCTTTTGATTGGATATTCTGCTACCAATCAAGGTCCTAACCATCTAGGCTCCAGGGCATATTTTCATTCCAGATTTCCCTATGTTTATGCTTTGGTTGTTCTTCCATTGTTTTGGTTTTGTTCCATAAATGATCCTAATGTTTTTTTGTACTAAAAACAGTTCTTACACTCAATAATTTCAACATGTAGTTTTCAGTTCCACTGTGGTGTTTCATTATTGCTCAATGGATGAAGACTACTGAGGTGCATGGAGGGAGAGGTATGTAGAAATACAGTCTTTAGAATTAATTCTTGGGTCAAAGCATCTGAACTCCTGAAGTGGCCTTCTAGTGACTGGTTGTTCCTCCATTTTCCTGAAAGGACTGACAGTGAGATTTGGTTGAGGAACACTGCAGTTCCTCCTGAAGGTTCTGCTAAGGCAAATGGAAAACAAAGCAGAGGTGATTGGTGGTAACGAGCAGGGCTTCACCGAGGGCAAATCATGCCTGACTAATTTGGTGGTGTTCTATGATTAAGTCATAGCAGTGGTGGACAAGGGAAGGACAACTGATGTCATCTACCTTGATATGAGTAAGACCTTTGACTCTGTCCCACATGACATCCTGGTCACCAAACTGGAAAAACACGGACTTGATGGATGGACAACTCGCTGGATAAGGAATAGGCTGGATGGTCACATGCAGAGAGTAGTGATCAAGGGCACAATGTCCACCTAGAGAGTGGAAAAGTGGCGTCCCTCAGGGGTCAGTACTGGGACCAGTGCTGTTTAACATCTATGTCAGCGACATGGACAGAGGAATCGAGTGCACCCTCAGCAAGTTTGCAGATGACACCAAGCTGTGTGGCACAGTTGACTTGCTAGAGGTTAGTGATGCCATCCAGAGGGACCTGGACAGGCTGGAGAGGTGGGCTCAGGCCAACCTCATGAAATTCAGCAAGGCCAAGTGTAAGGTCCTGCACCTGGGTTGCTGTAATCCCAAGAACAACTCTAGACTGGGTGGCGAATGGCTGAGAGCAGCCCTGAGAAAAAGGACCTGGGGGTCTGGGTTGACAAAAAAGCTCAACATGAGCTGACAGTGTGCACATTTGGCTGTGGTGGTTTAGCAATTACCTGGTCCGTCCCTCCCCCCACACACTTTCATATAACCCAGGCTAGGACTCAGACGGCTGGAAGTTGGTAAATGAATATTTACAGCAATGCTCAGTGTACAAGCAGGTATTTACAATGTATAACAGATATTTACAGATATATACAGTGAAAAAGTAACACAGAAACACCACACACCCCCCCAGAGATCAAAATCTCTAAGAGGTTTTTTTCCAACCACCTCTACCACCTTTCTCCCCTTCCCCAATCTTATCTCACCATCTATTGATGCAGCAGATAGGCAAAGGTAGATTGGCCAGGAGGATTAGCAGTAGGAAAAGAAGTTAGTGGAATTATTCAGAATCAGCTACAAAAAGGCAGAGACAAAGAAACTATGTAAGAGAAGCATCCGCAGCCCAGAAAGCTGTGGAGCAGTCTGACTTATTTATATTTGGGTTACAACTCTCAAAACAATTTTTTTTTCTTGCTCAGTAAAGCTGTAGTGAAGTGACATAATGTATTTTCATTTCTCAGCCAATAGTCTAATTTCTCACTCAAATTCTCAAATTAGTTCAAACCAGCACACGTGGCCCTGACAGCAACCGTGTCCTGGGCTGCATTAAGAGAAGTGTTGCCAGCAGGGCAAGGGAGGGGATTCTCCCCCTTTACTCTGCTCTCCTCAGACCCCACCTGGTGTACTGTGTGCAGTTCTGGAGCTCTCAACACAAGAAGGGCATGGAACTGTTGGAGAGAGTCCAGAGGAGGGCCACGAAGATGATCAGAGGGCTGGAGCACCTCTGCTATGAGAACAGGCTGAGAGAGTTGGGGCTCTTCAGCCTGGAGAAGAGAAGGTTTTTGAGGAGACCTTATAGTAGCCTTCCAGTATCTGAAGGGGGCCTACAGGAAGGTTGTGGGGAGGGACTATTCACAAGGTCTTATAATGACAGGATGAGGGGTGATGGGTTTAAATTGGCAGAGGGGAGCTTTAAACAGGATGTTAGGAGGAAGTTCTTTAGAGTGGTGAGACACTGGAATAGGTTGTCCAGGGAGGCTGTGGCTGCTGCTTCCCTGAAGGTGTTCAAAGCCAGGTTGGATGAGTCTTTGAGCAACGTGTTCTAGTGGGAGGTGTCCCTGCCTATGGCAGTGGGTTGGAACTGGATGATCTTTGAGGTTCGTTCCAACCTGAACCATT
>VWZI01003753.1:406734-426837 GCA_013396835.1 Psilopogon haemacephalus | reverse complement strand
AAAAAAAAAAAAAAAAAAAGGAAAAGGTAGTTGTTTTTTTCCACACATAAATCTTTCATGGACTGCAGAAGCAAAATGACATTTAATTTTCTGATATTTTTTATTAAAAGATATTGGATTAGGCAAATGTCAAGATTGTTTAATCCCTTTCATTGAATAAGTGTGAAATAAAGGAATAATGTGGATTTACTTTGATGGAGAAAACATTAGTCTCTAAATGAAGCTATTGCATCAGACCATTGTTTTCATGTTTTAGAACAACTCTGAAGTCAAACTTCAAATTCTTCTCAGCAAATGTGTGAGCATTTTACTCCTAGCAAAACTTCTATAATCTTAATTCTCAAAGATGCTTATAAAAAACAAAACACCCCCAGCCAAAAAAAAAAAAAAAAAATCAACTAAGAAATGAAGGACAGCATAGTTTGGTTTCACTATGGGATATGGCTATTGTGTATCTGCACCAGTTCATCACGCAAGTAACTGGAGGCAGTGTCTCACTACCTGTAATACAGATCTGGAGGTGCTCTGTCGTGGGTGATCGCTAGAGTTTTGTACAGATGCTAGTTCCACCTTGACTAAAGGGAAAGGCTTCAGGTTCTCAGCATAATATTTACCTGAGTAAATCTAGTCATTAACCTGTGCTTTAATACCTGATCAAATTCACCTTGTGGATCCAGAGACCCTGGTTAGAGATTACTAATCCATTGGGTTACTGCGTTGATGCTACAATAACAATAATAAAAGTGAGATAAGTAATAAGTGTGGATGTTAGGTGTGCCATGATGACCATGGATGGGGGCTGAGATAAGGATGCTGTTTCAAGGTATTTTGCAAACTGCAGGAATATAGCAGAGGATGGAAATGGCTGTAACCATCTGCCATCAGCCAGAGTCCGGAAAGTGCAGGTTTGATAGGTTTAAGTGCTGTGTTTAAAACTCTTGGCTTCCTCTGTCATGTCACTGACTTCCCCAGCTTTCATGCTTGTCAGAAGGGAACCTTACTCACCAATGGCACCCCAGGAAATCACCCTGTCTTCTGTGTTGTTGAGTTGCAGAGCAGAGTGGCTCAAACCAGGGTTGCCAGAGCTTTTGGACTCCATGAAGAGCTGTGCAAGTGCTGCTGTGCTCATGCCAGCACAAAATGCCACATTGCACAGAATACAGCCTTTAATTCTATCAATTTCTTGTTCGACACAGGAAAACAGAGTGTGATTAAAGAAATTGTGTCTTAACTGGCTGCTCCATACTGTCAAGCCAGAAACAATTAGCTTAACTAGAAAGTTAATTTAATTGCAAATGTGGATGGGCAAACTGTGCCAGCCACTTCATTATCATTATTCTATGTTATTCTTAATGCTTAGTGCTGTTTAATATGTTCTTATAGTATATGGCGGTGTAATTAGAAGATCATCTCTACAGAGGTTAAGGTTGTTTCTGAAAATAGCTTCCAGTCTCTGTTTTACATATCTTTATCTGTGAGGATTCAATGATTCTTTTAAATCCACTTTTAATAGAATTTCCTAGGTTGTTTTTCACTTCTGTGGATGAAAAAGAACAAAAGCCTGAGGACTGCCAGAGACATATGTAGCAATAAGTACTGACCACATGCATCTTGCTGTCTCTATTTTTCTGAAGGAAGTTATTTTCCCTGATCAATTTTTTTTTTCCAGGCATTTTGAGAGCACTATATTTAATTTCCATCATTTTTACAAACAAACAAAAAAATGCCCTGAAAGACTGAACACCCAAACCTGACAACTGAAATGACAACAAGTAATTTCCCTGCTTGCTAGCACAGAACCACATGGGAATAGACTGTTGCAGTGGACAGCTTTTAGGAATAAATTCCTCTAGGGAGAAGGATCACATAATGAAAAAAAAGATACAATTTGATATGAAAACATACAAATTGTTTGGGATGTTTTTTTCATGTAGTTACAATGAATGACACTAGTTGTGACTGAACCACCCTTTATCCATGGCAGCATCATTATAACTATTACCCTCACTCCATTATTTCACTTTGTTTTGTCCCATAATAATTTCTTACTTGTATTTTGTTGCTGGGTTTAGGTTTGATTAGATTTGAAGACTGCTGCGCAGTAAATACACTGCACTGACAGAATTTATTGCTGACCTTTATGAATAGCTAAAGGAATCACAGAGGCATCCTTGTCCTTCCTTGGGCTAGTAATATTTTTCTTTTTACAAATATCTCCTTTTTAAGTATAATTTTTTTTGGTGTGTGTGTGTATTTATAAAAAATAAAAATCATGCCTGCTACATCAGGCCTTATCATGATGGTCCTGATTCAAAACATTAAAGAATCTGTGTAGATTTTATATTGCTTATTAAAAAACTGACAGCCCCGAAACCCCATAAAAATTTGGATCAAATTTTGAGATTAAGCCACCCACGCTTTGGCAGACTTCTCTGGCTGTAAAACTCAGCTCGAGAAAGGGAGTCCTACCAAGGTTGAGTGATGGAAAAAATAATAATAAAATAGTATTTGCTTTAGGAAAATTGCCTGTAATTTTGTTTTCCTCATAGCCCAGCTACAAAGTGCATCTCAGCCCACCTGCTTCAGAGCATCAGCTGATCTTTGCTCTCAGGCTAATCTGTCCTGCCTGTGTTTTCTACGTTTTGGTAATAGCTGTTTGTTTTGGGGCACTAAGCCTTTGCTTGCCACCAGTATACAGTATTAGCTGACAGAGTGTCTTGGACTAAGCAGGCCACTCATCTGATCCAATATGTCATTTCTCGTGTTCCCATAGAAACTTAGATTAATCAGTCATTCCTGATGCATTTCTTCTGCAATATTGTCATTTTGATGCTCTTTTGCTGCTAGTTTTGAAGGCAGCTTCAAAATCGTTTGAGGAAATCAAGCCGACTTTGTGCTGCTTTTTTTTTTTTGCAGCAGGTACTTTGCCTGTAATGAGGAAAATCTCATTTTTACAGAATTCTTTCAAGGTAAAGAAAACGTACCTTCATATCCTTAATGAGAGCATTCTTATTCAAGAGCGCTTGACTGTAAAGAGTGCTATCCACAATAGTTAGTGTGGAGAGGAAACCTTAAGTAGAACATGCTATTGTGGCCTTTGAGCGGTTCCCATCTCCTCTATTCAGAAAGCAGAGTTAACTGAGGATAGCAAGAACAAACTGTACATGCGCTTGAGAAAAAGAACTTGACTTGGCAAGTTGGCATAAGTGTAACACAATATATTACCACTTTCTGCTGGGCTTATTCTCTTACTGTCATTGACCAGATCTGTTCAACGGCTGCCATTTTCTGTTGCAAGTAGAAGAAATCCCAATTCCACACCCCCCCCCTCCCATCCCCCCTTTACTTTCCAAGAAAGTCAGTTTATGTAATTGATACCAGGTCTGTCTAGGAAGCTGTTTTGAAATTTGGAAGGGGGGATGCAGGGGGCAGAGTGTGGGCTGGAAGACGAAGAAGGAACAAACATCAGACCTGACAAAGCTTGGAATATAAAACAAAAAAAGCATCTGCGAGGCATAATAAAACAAAGTGTATATACGTGTTGTTCTCACAGAGTATTTGGCTGAGCCCGGGCAACGGGAAAGCATGCATAGCTAACACTCCTGACTGTGTGAAACCCTTTGTATACTCCAGAGTCTCTGCAAGAGACCTTGATTACAGAGTTTGGCATGATACCCAATACATTTTTTGGAATGGTTTCTTGTCCATCACTGACACTGGTAATGAGAAATTTATACACCATCCAAAGCGGATAAATTAATTTCAAACACTTTTGACTTGGGTCAACAATGGCTTTTGGCAGTGCCTATNAAAAAAAAAAAAAAAAAAAAAAAAAAAGAAATTGCTCTTCTTCATGGTGATAGCATGGTAAAGACCCAGAGTATAGTGGAGATAGAATCTTGGCAAGCACATATATAGGTCAGGATAGAGTATTTCACTTTTCAATGTAAGTGAAAGTAATTTTCTTCAGTATGAACAGTTTAATAAATTCCCAGGATAGTTTTCATTAGGAAATTTGCATATTGGCTACTGTAAAATTTTCTGAAAGCAATCAGTTGGCAAAAATAATCTCATTTTACTTCTACTTTTCCATTCCAGTTAACAGCTGAGGAATGAAGTATAAATTAGCTACCCCTTTGAGAACTCTATTTAAAACTCAAATGCTTAAGTTATCCTTTAAAATATGATAATTGTGCATATTCTCATGCAGATAGGCACATCAGAAATGAGAAGAAAGCACTAAAACACACCTACACACAAAAACCTGTGTATTGGAAGCAAATTACTATTGTGGCATCTTCTAGGGAGTTACTGAAATTATGTGGACATATGGATAAATTACTTGTATGTTCCCATTATATGCAGCATAAGTTATCTGATTTACTACATTCTTTAATTCAGTGTAAAATCTGGGTGTTTTTGATCTTTGACTTTTCCTGTGTGCTTTATTTTGTAGATGCAAGACACAAGAATTTATTGAAGATAAAGCCCTGTTTGCATACCTGAATTATCCAAATGCTAGAACTTCTGCCAGCTTAAAAAAATATAACTAGAAAGCTTCATGTAAAGGAATTATTTACACTTTCAGAGATATATCACGATGGGAAACATAGCACTAATAAGTATTAAAAAGTGATAAATAACAACAGGATATGGATTTCAAGGAAATATAAAATACAGCAAATAATCAGTGGGGATTATGGAGTATGAACGCAGGTGATGCATGTGCGCTTTTATTTTGTGGTATTTCAACTATCTTGCTGCTTGTGCCATAGATTTGTTTGTAACTTAAATTTTGGTTGTTTTGCAATAGGAATGACAAAAATGGCCTGTATAATTTTTTTCCTGAAAACTGCTTTGAAAGCTTTTTTTTTTTTTTAGGTCAGTTTTCTCTTTTATCTCCCTTCTTACCTACCTGCTTCTTTTGTGCAAGTAGGGTTGTCAGATGAAGGCAATAGTTGCTGTGTGCCTCGGTGGTTCGGAGGTTGGAAGGATGCTTCATGCAGCTGATACGCTGGCTGCACTGTGCATAGTGACAACTGAAACACGGATCCTGGGATGCTGTGCTGGTAGGTCCTGATGGCATCGCATGGACACCCATTATTAGGGAAGAACCAGAGCAGGTTTTCAGATGAGCTCAGACTAGATGATCTAATGGTCCCATCTGGCCTTAAAATCTGTGAGTCTATGAAAGACAGTCCTGCAGTTATAAGCATTTTAGAACTGTCAATTCCAGATTTACTTCAGTGTAAGAGGCAGTTGCTTCCATGCTGAAATGCTCATTTATGTATTATGTACGTGGTATCATAAATGCTCTTTAAAACAGGGATATGCAATAAGAGCAAGGCACAGCTAAGCAGGGCAGCTTGGCATAATAAGAATAAGGAGAGGCAATGATAGAGGATGGGTGTTTGGGAGACATTTGAGAAAGGACTAGAGTGCATTTGGGGAAGGAGAAAGAAAACCTTCCCCAAAATATGAAGACTAAAACTGCAAATCCAAAGGAAGAGAGAAAGAAGCAGGAGGGCAAAAATGGGGAATGAATGAGAGAGGAAGAAATTAGAAAGTACCAAGAGTAGTGGACAGGATGTGCAAGGGTTGAATGCAACTAATTTATTAATCTCCTTTATCATTCCAGGAGTTTGCCTGTATTCAGGGTCTCAACTGCTTTGCTAAAATATAGCAAGGGAGAGAACTGAGATGGGAGATGAAGGAAATGTGGTTTTTTTGTCTCTCTCCCAGTTAACGGAGCTGGGTGTGCACACAAGGATGCTGAAGGGGATACTTGAGGTACAGATGCTGGGGCTGAGAGGGGCCCTGGCAAGTATCTGTCAGCCCAATGGAAGCAGGCAAATGACTAGAAGGGAAGGAACAGGCAACAAGTCTTTTTGACTCTGAGCACCAGCACTCTCAGACAGAGGTGTGCTGCAGTCACTCAGATTCTAGGCAGGGGCTTCTGTGCAATTTTTGACATTTGAAATGAATATTCAACTTTTCTTCTGGCTTTTGCATATCTCAGGGTTTGTTTGGTTTTTTTTTTTTTTTTTTTTTTTTTTTTTTTTTTTTTTTTCTTTAGTAGTAGCACAGATGAATATTGAACATTGTGAAAAGCAGTGTTAGAGGACAGAGACTCTTCCATGGTGCAGACAGCAAAGCCTTTCCTTGAAGTATTTGCTCAAACAACTCATCAACAACAACTCTGTCCTCCCATAAGTGCAAGCAGCTATGAACTAGAGGTATTTAGGCTTGTAGGGAGCATTTAAAACTATATTCTGATCACAAAAAAAATCATGTTTGTTAAGATGAGAATTTCTTTCTGTAATTTCAGCAATTGTGATGATCTTTTTCCTGTTTTCTGTTTCTGCAGTTCAGGATTACTTTTTCTGAGAGAATTAAATATTCTCGGGTTGCAAACAACTTTCACCTCATGATAGAGGTGCTGGTTTAAGTCAGTATTCCTCTAAACTCACAAAACCTGAAGCCACAGTCCTTAAGCTCACCATAGGAGTGTGTTAATTATTTTTCTGTTATCTATGACACTATACATATTTTTTCCCCTTTGAAAATAGGAAAATGACCAGATTTTCCACAGTCAAATATTTGGGCTTCTTATTTTGTTTGTTATTTGCAAAACAGTTGTTTTTGTCACCAACGCCTAGTTCACACCTCTCTGTTTAGTTCAGGTAAAAAGAAAAGGCTCTCTGTGAGGTGTGGTAAGGATTGGATTGCAGTTTTATTAAAGTTTTCCCCAGGGTCAAGGAAGGAGGAAGTTTATTATCTTGTAATTGGTATCTTTCCGGGGTGATGCACTTGTTAAATCCTTATAGGTGATGGGGACTATCTAGTTACAGTGAACAGATTACCTGCTGATTGCTACTTCTAGGAGGTGCTGATAATGCTGAATGACAAAATCTTTCTGACCTGTGAGTGGAAGAATTTCCATTGCCTTCATTTACTTTCTAACGGCAGATAATACTCTATCTAGGTTTCATTGTTTCCAAGCATAGATACTAGGAATTCTCTTTTGAAAGGAACAGACAGGATTTGCTACCATTTCTGCTTGTTGCTTTGATCTCATAGGAAGCTGTTTGCTTCCTAGCTGAATGTTTTTGACTTGCTGTTCAGTCTTAATAAAGCAGCCAGGTTTTGCCCTCCCAGATGCTCACCCTTCTATGTTCGAAAGACAGGTGTTAACTCAAAGGTCAAAACCTTCAACATTTTGTGTGTGTGTGTGTGTTTCAGGAGATGTTCATCTAAGGATTTTACCTCAGATGTTTTTTTGCTGCCTAGCTGGTAAAGCAGTTTTTGTTTCTTTTGGAATGATAAAGTCTCTCTGTCACATTTTGCACACTTTTAATTTTAGGTGTAAAATAACCAGACATAATAGAGAGAAAGGCTAGACACATCCAGATCTGACATAAGCGCAATTATTTCCAAGAGAGTGGTGTCAGAACTGAAGTGGGTCCCAAAAATCCCTCTCTTACGAGTTGGCTCCCTGCCATGCCTCCTCCCTGGGCTAAAATACTGTAATTTGTAACTGGTTTGTTTGTGCACTAGGATGCTCTTGACAGTAAGGGGCTTTGGGAGTAAACAGGGAGTGGCAGAAATTAATGGGGCAGGGGGAGGGGAGGGAAAAGGGAGGTGGTATGTTCCTGCCACCAGGAAGCAAAGCAGAACTGGGTGCTGGGGATCATTGCATAACAGATGATGTATTGTACAGCCTGTACCCTCTCCTAAAGAGCAGAGGTGGGCACGCCAAGGAAGGCTTGAGCCTGGCTCCTGGTGAGTGCCTGGCTCTGGCCTGCCTCCATGTGTGCAAATAAATAATTAAAGAGTGAAGAAAGAGGCAACAAGATGGCTGTGAGGGTAAAATTAAAGGATCTCTGCAGGGAAGGAATGGGTTTCCTTGCCATGGAGTCAAAAGCCTGGGAGATCTGGTATCCCTGGTGTCCCCCTGTGCATCCTGGAGCCCTCTTTTCCTCAGGTGGAAGGGCAGGAGGTCTCCTAACATCACTCCTCTAAGCAGATGTGATTTCACTACCTTTTTTTGCCTTTAGGAACCCCAAATACTATATGGCTTTGCAGGATCATGTCCAGGCTCTTGCAGCTATTGAGACCTTTCTCCAGAGCAGCAGGGCCAGCATGATATTTCTGCATGGAACTTTCAGACCGCAGTTGTCTCCAGCTCAGGGTTTGCAAGAATGCAGTCTACCTTCAGCCTTTAAACATTTAGAAATGAACAGAAAATGGGTCTGTGGGAAAAAACCCTACAAGATACAATGCAGAGGGGTGTATTTTCCCTTTCTGTGGTAGATCAAACACATTTATCTAAGGTTTTAATTTCTTTTCCTTTCGCATCATAGTGAAGATCTTTAGCAAAGAACGGAACAGCCGGGTGATGTATTTTTGGGTTATAACTTGAGAACAAAAGCTCATTAGGACTCAAAGATTGTATATGGATAACACCACCCACGGTTACTTTAGATAGGGTAGAAATGTTTTTATGCTTTAGGGCACAAACTAGCTATTAAATTACTGGGGAACTACAAATATCTACTAGACATATCGATGTGAGTGCAACCAGAATGCAAAGTACTACATAAAGTAATTATATACAGCAGAGCTAATATTAGATCACATGAAAGCACATGATTGTTCTATAAAAATCATTTGCGTCTCTGTATTGGACATTGTTGGGAAGGGGCATTCATTTTATATGAGGAGATACTGATCTAGCTGTCAAAGGCTTGGAAACCCTGCAGCTTCTGTCAAAGATTCTCAGTGGGGCTATGCCACTGGAAACACCAGAGGAACTGAATTTCCTCAACTGGCAAAAAGTCTTCCCTAGGATGTAGGAAACCCAAATGAGAGGTTTCCGTTTCCTGAATGAAATAATCTGTCGTGCTGAGAGGATCCACTGAGCAAGCGTGTCCTTGACGTGTGAGCCTGAATTGGGGTCGGTGACAAGGACAACTCTGACATCATATGAGTCATGTGAGGAGGGAAGGGTGTTGCTGCCTCCTGACGAGAGGACGCATCTGTTCCACGCTAGCTCGTGAGATGTGAAGAGGTTGCAGTGCTAAGATGCACATAGGGAGAGTGGGAGTGTGCTGCTTAGCAGGGCTTTTTTGAGTTTGGGAATCTCACTGGAGCTGCCTCTCTTCTGCTTTGCAATTCCCACCCTTCAGATGCAGGTGGCTGTTGGACTAGTGCTGGCGTGGCAAAGGGGTGAGAGGGCCAGGCTTCGACATGAGAGAATACCACATTTCCCACCTCCCTGAGACATTGGAGGTCTGTGTGTTGTTCCTCAAGGGCACCTGAAGGATAATGGAAAAAAAGCTTAAAGAAGGTCTTGTAGGATGTGCATTTATTAAGTAGAAGTAGACACTCTTGGATTAGTTCCCCCTAGAAAAGACACACTTTGAATAGCTGATAACTTTGCAAAACTGAGCAGTTGTTTGGGCATTAGTACAAATAACCTTTTCTAAACTAGTATGTCTTTCTCTCTGCGTGCTAGTGCTGTGCACTCTATATGGAAATGTTTCTCTGAAGGAAAAAAGAAAAGGTATGCGAACACACCATCAAGAGCTATGTGTACAAGTGGGGTCAGTTCTAGCTGCAGAGCTGTAAATATTTCATTTGTAGACTTCTTACTTCAACTTTGCACCACAGTGGCAAAGGGGTAGGTCCCATACAAAGACAGTGAAACAAAATCTTTTCCCTCAAGTGCTTTAGACACATGGCTAAAGACAGATGTGTGGGTGAAAACATATACCAGCTTCACTGGTAGTACAGCTGGATTTGTATTGGGTTTTTTAATGATGTGGGTATTATTTAAAGGCTAAGAATTTTGAAGGCAGCAAGATGACAGGCAGCATGGAGAGCTTATAAGGGAACACATCTGGAATCTAAGAGCAGACGCTTGCCCAAGTATCTCACCATAGGCCAACTGTAGAACAGTGATTGTGAGAGGGCAGTTTGGTTGTGAAAAGATTAGAAGCTGCCAAGGGAATGAAATGACATATTGCATGCTTGGTACTCCAAGGAAAAGGGAGATGGGGGAAAAATGCAAATAGAAAGGTGACAGAGTCCAGAAGGGGGCTAAGTAAACGCTATGGCAAAGTCATTGATGGATTTTGGTGAATCAAAGCAGAAGAGTTGTTGCCATGGGCTGAAGTAGGAATTAGGTAATCTGTATTCAGAGGGCAGTGGTAAATATTTCTGCTTGAGATTAAGAAATTACAAGGTGTAGAGGAAATGAAGATGATAATGCAGATACCGATGCCTGCATGCAGAATAAACACTTCTTGGTTTCAAGCACTTGACTAATGGTTAACATAGGTGTATGGGTGCAGGTTGAGTCGTGAAAGGAAAAAGTTCTCTCCCTCGAGCATGGGGAGAGATTCAGGGGGTACCATACACAGAATTAGGGAGCAGCCGTGCATATGTCCTACCCACGATGATACTGTCCTGGTTAAGGATCAAGAATGTAAAAAAATGTCAGGGGGGAGCCTGATCTGATCTGTTTCTGTTCCCTGTGGTGCCTACTTCTGTTTTGCACAGCATTTGCCTTAGAAAACTCATATCCAATTATTATTTGTGTATTTTATTATTTGGGCATGTCATTTTTCTGCCAAAATTTTCTCGGGAGTGTAAGCTGGAAGTTTTGGGTAGAGGTGGATGCTAAAAATCTGACCGTTTGTGTCTTATCTAAAGCATAAAGGAATTTTGTGGACCAGGTGAAAAAGACACATGGGCAAGGCTGACTGAAATTCAGAGGTTGTGTACATGTGCAAGATCAAGGGCTTCTCACAAAAACCCAGACTCAATATTACATACTAGAAATCTCACTGAACTACACTATTGAAGCTGGCATAATAGCTGCTTATATCGCACTAACACTTGGTGGCACAACTCATATTGGGACCCTGTTTTTCTCAGCACTTGTCATGCAGGGTGAGAAATAAAAGCTTCTCCTTATAGGTTGCAGACAGTATGAGATGAGCAAGAATGCTACTGAGGTGTCCTGGTTCAAAGAGGAAGACAGTGGGAGTGCCAAGGAGTTGAAGCACACCCAATAGCTGGGTATTTTAAATTGTAACTCTTGGGGTCTTGTGTTTAAGCTGTGGACCTTAATGAGTGTATGTCACTGGCTCTGCTACATGAGCCCTCTATGTACAGTAAGAGCAAGTTCAGCGTTCCTCCACTTGGCAAGGGCCACCATGCAGTCTGTCACACACAGCTTCCTCCATCTCTGTAGCCCTTCACAGACTGGCTGAGTAGCATAAAATCCTTTCTTAGGCTTTAAGAATGGTATAGTTTATCTCAATTTTATTCTGTTTTTTTTTAAATTTATTTTTTCAAAGAAAAGCTCCTAATCAATATTATGGTGGCCTTTGTAGAATTTCTCCATCTCTGTTTCTTCTGATTTTCCTCACTAGATGTCTTCAGGTCTGGACTAGATATTTATACAGGAAAGTAATGGAGCATCACCTATGAGATGGTCACAGACCAAGGTAAAATGTAAAGGGGCAATAAAGGGGCTTTATAGTTGCTTCTCTTATGTGAAGATCTGTCATACAAATATCCTTGAGAATTTTGGTACATTTCAGTCCTGCTTGGAGCCCTAAAATAACCCTCAGGGGAAAAAAAAAAAAAAAAAGCTTCTGCTTTTCTGCTTTAGTGGCTCTCCCAACACTGATTTTATTATTAATCTCCTTAGCAATACTTACAAAAATGCTTGACTGTGGTTACGCAGATTGTCTGATGTGATCACTAGCAATTATGCTAATCATAGTCTTCTCACAGTTCATTCCCATCTGTTTTATGCACCTATGGATACTCACTGTGATATAAACGATAAAAGAAGCTCCAATCACATCGTGGTCTCATTTGCTGGTCACTCTGTGACCAAATTTTTTGTCACAAACAGACTTGGCAGGGGTGAATAGTGAGAGGAAGGATGTTATAGAGTGTTTCCATCTTTTATGGAAGAGGAATGGATGCACAGGAGTGAATAACCTCTCCATGATGCCTGTGGCAGAGTTGTGGGTTGATTACAGGCCTCTGGAAAAAGCCACCATAGGTTGAGGATCACAAAGGAGATGGGGAGGAGAAAGGCAGCTCTGCTGCTGTTTACTGGACCTGGAGGAAGAAGAATATAAGGTCAAGGAGCAGATTTTGTTTGCCTACTCATAGAATCATAGAATGGTTTAGATTGGAAGAGACCTCAAAGATCATCCAGTTCCAAACCCCCGCCATAGGTAGGGACACCTCCCACTAGATCAGGTCACTCAAGACCTCATCGAGCCTGGCCTTGAACACATCCAGGGAGGGAGCAGACACAACCTCCCTGGGCAACCTGTTCCAGTGCCTCACCACCCTCACTGTGAAGAATTTCTTCCTAACATCCCGTTCAAATCTCCCCTCCGCCAATTTGAACCCATTCCCCCTCGTCCTGTCTTTACAAGACCTTGTGAACAGTCCCTCCCCAGCCCTCCTGTAGGCCCCCCTCAGATACTGGTAGGCTGCTATAAGGTCTCCTCGAAGCCTTTTCTTCTCCAGGCTGAAAAGCCCCAACTCTTCCAGCCTATCCTCACAGCAGAGGTGCTCCAGCCCTCTGATCATCTTTGTGGCCCTCCTCTGCACTCTCTCTATTGATGTAATTATCTGTGGGTGCAAAGACAATAATACATTTTCCTTAATGCATGCCTGAAGAACTGCAGTTTGCCAAGGACATCTTGATTTGGTGAAGACATGCAGTATTCAAAATGCCAGCCTTGAACAGAGGAGCTGCAGCTGGCACCTACCACTGCAAACAGGGAAAAGTTATTCTTCTCCTGTGAGCGAGACATTCCTAATATCAGGGACTCATTTCAGTGGTCATTCAAGTTATCACATCATTTCTGTAGTGACAGTGCTGCCTCTCAACATCTGGAGACTAACCAGTGGAGAAAGCAGGATGTCAAACAAGATGTTATGGCTGTGATGTGTCTAAAATTGGTACTGTCAGGGCAATAAAGTCTGTTTTGGGAAGGAGGCTGGGAAGCCCCACACTAGCATTAGAGCAAGAAGCCTGAGTGAGAGCTGGATCCCTGACTTCTGGTGGGTAGGTCTGGTGACTGAGAGACTGTAGAGAGGGTAAAGTGACATGACTAGATAAGGCAATGGTGGCAAGGTATCTTCTCTCAGAAGTTCCTAACAGCTGAAAAGAGCTCTGTACTTTCACACTGTCATGCTTCGTTAACCCCCGATGCTAAACAAAAAGCAGTGAAAGAGATCTTAAAGAACCGCTTGCTTGTAGGATACTGCACTGCTTCAGGAAACTGAAGCAAATGTTTATTGGATGAATTGCTGTGGTGGAAGGCAGTAACCAGTTTGGAAAGTCTGCTCCTTTTCCCCTTCAGAAAGTTTTCTTTACTTCATCTGTGGACAGTGCCTGAGAGAAAGGAAATGTGGCCTGTAAATACTATGAGGAAACTGCTGGAGTTTCCAGGTGGAGATGAGATCTGCTGCTAAGTAGAATCCCTACTATGACAAAAGTGTCCCAGATCCATGAAAAATGTTCTAATACCTATCTTCCATAACACTTGACTGTATGCAAACGATGAAGTCTTTGAAACAGGAAATGTGTTTTCATTATGTGTATGCACATACCTGTCAGACCAGAGTCCCAGTTCTAACCTCAGGGTGTAGATGCTACCTTGATAAATGGCAATTACTTTTCTGAAAAACTTGGATTAATCTTGGACACAGAAAGAGCAGCAGTATTCTCTTGGAGATCATTTACGGTCTTTGGAGAGAAGATCATGCTTTGTTGGAATATTACCTGTCAGTAAAGAACCCTTGGACCAAGAATCTTTTGGGACATTATATGACATTCAGCAAAATCGTATCCTTTAGGAGATACTTTCCTGCAGCAGATCCAGCTCTGTGTCCTATTTCCGGCTCACGCAACGCACAATGGGACTACAGATTTCTAAGGAAGTAAATTCTTTCCAAGCAGTTGTCGAAACCATTGAGTCTAGGGAAATATATAGAGATGGATGGGATATGTCGTTCTTACAGGGGTAAGTTACTTAAAGTTAGTCTGTGGTATATTATTCTTACGTGAATGAGATATTCCTGCAGTGATTCCAGTGAGAACAATGAAAATAGTGAATGAGTCATCATAAATTTAACTTAAGTTTGGAATTTTCAGAGTCACTTTGTGTTGATCTAACTCTTAGGTCTTTAAAGTCAATGGGATTTTATGACACATCAATAGAAGCTAGAGAAAGCTTCTGAAATCACACCCTTAATTGAGAACTACATACTTTCTCTGTATTTCTCATATACTTCTGATACATGCATATTATTCTAGTGTGGATATGTTGTTTCAAATGAGTTGGGGATTTCCCCTAAGAACAATGACACAAAAAATATATGAATCTTAAACCCCTTTATGGTAAGGAATATGTCTTCTGCCTCTTGCAAACAGCTTATTGCACCAAAGCTTTAATATATAATAAATAGAAATGGATCATCTTTTCAAATGCATTTTTAGATGCCTTATTATATTGTTAAGTGATTGGATATCATGTGTGTTTTTAAAATAGTGCTCAAGTGCTCACAACAAGCCTTAGGATACTCAGCTGATAATTAAATCCGTAACATATGGCCAACCTGGAAAATATGGCCTTCAAATAGCTGTCCAAAATCAAATTTCCAGGTGAGGTTTGCCTGTTTGGCATGCCACCTCCAGCTGGAAGACTAATAATAATTTCTTTGAGAGTTAACTCTTATCCCAGCTGAGTACTGCATCTCAAACTTGTTTCTGTCCTGATTAGCTGTGTGATCTTAAGAAAGACTGCGTGGGCAGTGAGCATTAGGAAATATGTAATAGCAAAGTTGCATTAAGGGGAAATTTGTGAATGAAAACTGAGTCCTCACAAAGTCGCTTGGAGTTTTGCCACTGATTGACATAATCAGGATTTTATCCCTTAACCTCTCTAATGTATTTATTTTTGATGGCTTTGCTATGTATTTATGATACATTACTCCTGGTTGCTATGTTCTGAAGAAAAAGCACCTGGTAAAGCATAAGGTACAAACCTAGTATAAACCTCTAGTGTTTTTGTTCTGTCTTCTTCAGGCATTAAAGGATGTGTCTTTTTGGCTACTGCTCTGCTGGAGCTGAAACTTTCCCAAAACTCACAGCTAAGCAGTTCAGTGTGTGTTGTACAGCACAGCTACAGAATTCCAATTACTGCAATGGGGAGTAGCACTAAAACATGTAATCCTCAAATTTAAGTCATTAAAGAAGTTGTAAATTCACCTAGCAGCATTCATAAGTGAAACCAAATGCATTTAAATGTATCTACATAGATATATATCCATATATAACAATATACATATAAAGGCCTTCAGGTCACGATACTCTGTCAGAGGTATTATTTCATATTTGTCTGACACATCAGAATGGTTTTCAAGATGAGAATCTCAGACCTATTAGGCATGTTAAAGTTCTTGCAGAAAGACTCTTGGACATCTTAGATGTGCATGCTAAGAATGTAACTGTTGAAACCATGATAGGGGAGAGACAGAAACATGCAGTGCAGTTTTAATGTATATGCATTTGTATTAAACACTATTAAAGCACAGATCAGATATCCCGATTTATTATTTAACCTGCACCCAACCACTTAATTTCCTATAGACTCTGTAGCAGAAATGAGTCCTGAGAGGGATTTAAAGAGGTATTTGAAATATTTGGGTACTAGTTGATCAATGTTTCCATTACTGTCAGTTGACCTGCAACTTCTGACTCTTGTGCTTATGAAAGGTTGTTGTCATGTTGTTTCTTGAACATGACGCAGAATTATGGCTTTAAATGTTATATGGAGCCCCCTGACATTTGTGCTGATCAGTAGTAGACTGTGAATATGAATTTAAATCGGATTATTCCGTTGGATACAACACTGAATTCCCACCCTGAGTCAGGATTTCTGTGTGCACTATGCATAGTCATACAGATGCACAGGTTTAGCACTGTGATTATGCATTGTGTTATTTTAATGTGGAAATTATAAAGTAAACATTGAAACATTTCCTTATCACAGCATTTTTTGAAGAGAGGACAAATTCTTTTTCTGGTGGCAGCTTCTCAACTGAGAATCAAAGATACTTTCAAGTCATAAGATATGCAGCATTGTTGTTTGTACTACAGCTTTAGCTGGGATTCTCTTGTAGTGTTCTTTCTGAGTGAGGAAAATAGAAAGAAAACATTGATATTTATTTTCTTGTCACCCACAATGCTTCCTCGTATTTATTTTCTTTGTGTCCTGTGTGACCTGCTGATGGTATTTAGATTCCCTGGTTGTTCTTTATTTCCACTTGTGAAAAATTAAATCTGAAATGCATAGTCATTATCCTCATGCTTGTGGTTAAAACTGTCTTGTTTTAACTGCCAAAGGCTTGAGGCCTAGGAAGGTGTTGAAGATCTTTCAAAATCTGTGTAGTCATTGCAAGTATCAGGACCAGCTTGCATCAGGAAATGTGGCAATGACTCCTAAAAGTGCTCAGCATTAGCTGCAGAGATACTTAATCTTCTAGGGCTAAAGATATAAAATCAGTCATGCACCTGGAACCCATGCATTCTGCCTTCAGTCACCCAATAAAAGAGCCATCACATTATCCACCCTCTGTTTCCAAACTCACCTTACTCAAAGGCAAACCTTACAGAAGCCGAACATAGCCACAAGCTTTGCTATATGGTCTGCCATAGCAGCCAAATGAATAAGCGGGGTTCAGGTTGTTACTTACAGCTGAAAACCGTATGTGCTGATTGCAACTTTGTTAAATACATAAATAACTGGAGCCCTTCCAATCAGAGCCAGCCAAGCCTTTTAATCGTATGCAGAAGTGTTCCTCGTGACATAATTATGCTATCCAGGCTCCCCCCTTCATTGGGAAATATTCTGTCAAACAGTAAAATAATTAGCATGGATTTTTAAATCGGCATTGACATTCTAATGTCTAATTAGGTAATTGTCATTGGCACAGCAATACCTATTAGGAGCATGCAATTTGTGGAAGGGGTTTTGATGGAACAGACTGCAGGTGCAGATGGTCTAACAGCAGGACTCTTACCCGATGTAAACAAAGGTATTTTAATTAGCCATGTGACCCTGATCATTGTTAAAAGGTAAGGGCTGAGCATTCATCTTCCCATCACCTACTTCCTGGTACTTTCAAGTGTAACGTTGAAATACCTCGACCTGTGGCAAATTATCTACAGACCTGATTGAAATTCTCTTCAAATCTAATTATTCTTTCATTTGGCAACATTAGTACTATATTGCTGTTGGCTCAGAAGTCTTACCTAGTTGCTGGGCTATTTTTGGTTTGTAGATCTCAATTGCTAACCAACAAAAGGATAGCAACTTTTGCTTAGTTTACAAAGGAAGGCTTCCAAGGTCTGGAAGTTTAGTCTTTAGCAAGTACATGCTGGAAATTGTACAATAAAATTGTATAGAATTTGCTGATGTATTTGTATATAACTCAGCATAGATCTTAGTTACTAAGTAATTTTATTAGGGGAGATGGGGAGGGGAATAGGACAGAATGCACAGTCCAAGTAGCAATGAATAACACTCAAGTTAAAAACAGAAGAGACCCAGTCAGCTCCCTGTCCTATTTGCAACAGCTGTCAGAGCTCTAAGTGCGTGTGTTAGGTGTTCCAGAGTAGATTTTGCACCTGCTATCTAATGCAAAAGTTCATGGAAACTTTGTGTATTCTATTTTTCTCTTTAATGCAAAGTAAATATATTTAAAAGTGTGAGAAGAGCACTTCTGTAATTTTCTTTTTTTCCCCTGGAGACTCTTTTATTGAGGTCCTGATTTACATTTACTGTTACCGCATTGCAGTTCTTAAATTAGAGTATTTTTATTATTATAGTTTTGCCTTAGTTGTGTTCAGTTTTTTAGCTTTCAGTGACATAAAAAAACCCATACTTGTGCTTCACTGCAATGGTGTTGTCTTGTTTGATATATATATGTTTGATAAACATATCTATATGTCTTCTGCCTGTCTCTCCTTTTCTTGAAACCTGGTGGTGCTGTGAGAAGACACAGGACTACAATTCCCCAGTCAACTTGCAAGTGGTTATATCATAAATACTTATGGATATATATATATTACAAAGTTGAGAATAGTTCTGCTAGTCTGAAAGTAACTTCTGGAACAATTTAATTTCCAGCCTGAGTGCAAGTGTTGGATGACTATCTACATTATGTGTATAAATGTTGGATGGGCATCTACATTATGTGGATAGATAAAAGATATCTGGATGGCTGCAAAGGTAGATCTCGGTACTGATGTTCATTACTGACAGTGCCTGAATCAGTTATAACAGGCTTGAAAGTTTGGCTGTGGCTTGCTCGTAAGAGAAGCTGTTGGTCTTGAGTTCAGCCAGCAGCAGGAACTGAATGCAGGTGTTTGAACCAGAAGAGACCCCCTTCCTCCTCAGGATGAAGGTCAGGTACCTTTAAGGGATTTAAGAATTCACTCTGGGAAATGTCTGTTTGTCTGCAGTGGCTGAAAAGAGGGAGCACTGACTGACAAGCCTCCCTGCTTGGTTGCTTAAAAAAACGTTTCCTAGGATGAGCCTAGGCCACTGTTAGAGCCATTTTAAAACATGGAGTTTTCATTTGGTTTTGTTTCTCTGTTTTTATGTTTGTGAAATTGTAGTGCTGAATCAGAATGTTAAATGTGTATAGTGCCAATCTAAGTCACCAAGAAAGTCATTAAGAAAAAAAGCATGAACTGTACCAAAATTCTTCAAATTCTTGAGCTGTTGAGGCATAGGAGAACCAAGAGAAGACACTTCTTTGAAGACAGCTGCAATGGTTGCTTAGGCATTTGGTTTATTTAACATAAGAGAATCCAAACAATTTTTTTAACCCTGCCATTTGATTTACCACTATTTTTTAAGGTGGGAGGATCACTTAGGTGCTGGAGTGCATGGCAGGTCTTGTTTATTTCACGAGGAACTGTCTCACATTATGGCTTTATGAGTTATGCTGGATAGATTCTCTAATGAAATACCTAGTGGTCTTTTGACTTTATGTTCAGATCCATCCAGAGACACAAAATGAAGAATCTATATTCCTAACAGAGGGGGTATAGTCTGTGTGCACCATTTTATTTGATTTTTTTTTTTTTTAAAGATAATCCAATCATAGAAACATTTATTGAATTAATAGTGAAATATAAGCTTCTTTTATTATCAGATTAAGTAACTTTGGGAAGACCTTTCATCTTGAGAATTGCATGGCTTATGTTGCTGCTTTCTGATGAATGTGAATGTTTTTCCACTTCTGTCAGACCAGTGCTATAGAGACCGTATTGTTCGAGTGTGAAATAATGTATACTTGTTAGTTAATGAGTTCAACCACCATGAGATAATCCTCGAGTGACATGACGCCTGTCTGTGCTTGAAAATAAATAAATAAAAGCTAGAAAGAATACAAATTATAAACACACATTATATATCTCCTACTGATGCCGGGGTTTAATTATGGGGGACAATTACCTACCATAGTCAAAGGATTCGCACATTAATAACATTATATGGGGATAATGTCTTTCTAAGCTGCTATAGCATTTAAAAGCTGGTACTTATGTTGCAATCCAGATTCTGTCTACCCGTCAGTCCTGTCTGGATTATTGTTACATTATGTAATGTGGTCTCTTGTGTTGGTGGCTTCTTTTTTTTTTTTTCCCCTGTGTAATTAACATGTGGATCTGACTTATCCAGTCCACTATAATAAACGAGCCTTAAGGAGTGAAATAATTATAGCAATAATAAATCCTATGTGATTTCTGAACTCTGTTAGTCTTACTATATTTGTGTTCAAGTAATACTAAAACTCAATGAAACATCAATGTATCTAATTCTATTCAGTTTATGTGCAATAATCTTCTGATAACTTTCATCTGGTTTTATTTAAAAAAAAAATATTAACTGCATTGGAAGGGTAGAGTGGACAAACTTTCTAACTCTGCATTCCCTGCTGCTCCTTTAGTCCTGCACTTTCCCAGAGGAAAGATACACTAAACCT